>WYDI02011009.1:7081-40560 GCA_009867235.2 Psittacus erithacus | reverse complement strand
TTCCCCATCCCTCTGGGAGCCGAGGGAGGAGGTGGGGGGGCAGTGAGTGGGCTGTGGGGCAGGCCTAAACCACGACAACCCCTAGTGCAATCCTAAGGGCCCTGAGTGGCAGCAGTTGGTTAGCTGAGTAGGCTGAAGTGTCTGCAGTCTTTCCATTGGTATTTTCTAGGCTGGCATGTGTGGCCTTGGTTTCATGGCACAGGGAAAACTGTGTATCCTTCTCTTCCAGCCCTTCACCATCTATCTTCTCTTCTGCTTCCTCTTATCTGGAGAGCTGTGATGCTTTGCTTCATCATGTGCCTGCTTCATCCAGCTGGGACCACCATCAAGTTCTGACAAAAGTTAATGTAGCACTAAGAAGCCAAGAGATTGAGGGTAGCATAAAGCCTGTCTCAAACCCTCTGGTGCTTGAAGGATCTTTTGTTAATGAGATGGAGTACAGAGACAATGTAATCTGATGCTCAAGTAATACTTGTGAATGTAGACAAAATGGTGAAGTTGTGGTGGAGCCTGTGCGTTGATGCTCGCCAAAGTGTCTGCACCAAACTGTAAGCACAAGGCAGAGTTAGTCTGACAAGTCCTAGGCAGGCTCCCCAGACCATGTTACCACTTGAACAGATTCAGTTGTTTCAGAAACCTGTCATGCGAATGTTCTTCATCTTGGCATTTGTGCGACTACCACATGCAGATCACCACTCTTTACAAGATAAATAGTCCAAACTGGACATTGAAAGGGAGAGATGGAAATATGCAAACAGATGTTTACAAAGCGTGACTGCTTATTTGAGCCCCAGGAAATCTGAGTTGGGCTTATTCAGTGCCTCTGTTAAATGACTAGCAAACACATGCTTATGTTTAATCCTAGAGATGAAAACATTAGGATAGCTAAATGCTATCCTAAATAGAGTTATGTTCCCAGATGCCCTTTGTGCATTTTCACATTGTATAGGAGTTTGCTTTTTCTGCAAAAAGGGAAAAATAACAAAAATGCAATCAGAAACAAGTTGCTGTAACTGTGATGATCCAAAAGCTGTGTCAGGACAAGGTTTGTAGATGGGAGTTGTAATTTAATCAGGCTATCTGGTACCAATGTAAATTATGTGCTCTTTCTACATTTGTGTACTCAGCATATTAGTAAAGCTTATTCTCACCCAAGCATCAATACTGTTGGAAGATAATATTGCTCATGTTATAGAAGCTTGGGAAAGGCTTCATGTTAAGGAAAATCAGTTCCTCTAAAACACTTCAATGTCAAGGGGTCCAAAGAGTTTGAAAACAAGAGAAAAGCAGTATTGTTTCCTAATGCAATCTAATTCTGTGTACTGTGAGCAGTGAAACTTTTAGCCCTGGTAAGGGTTCTGGGGTTACCAATTTTGCTGTTTCAGCTGGATTTAGCAGATGTTTGGTACTGTACAGGATTCAGTGACTCTTACTGCATGATTCATGATCGGATTTTATAGGATTGGATTTTTGGTAGGAAAATGATTTGGTGGTTGTTGCAGCTTTCAAATGCCATGACAGCAGGCAGTGCTGCTGACTGTCACCCCTTGTACTGAAAGGAGGCTGGGGACAAGATGGTTGCAGCAAGGAAAAGAATGCTTGACTCTGGGATTAATTCCTTGTCAGTCTCATGGAGCTCAGAGTTCATCTTCAGGGCATGTTTCAAGGCAACGTTTATGCTCAGGGCCACGTCTGACAGCAGCACTCCATGCAGCACTCCTACTGACTTCAATAAGAGCTCCTTGCAGAAAGCGAGGCTGGAATGGCCCTTGAAGTTTGTGACAGAGTGTGGCTCGAGGAAATGTGTGTGTGTTTTGTGCTTTGGGTGTGTTTTCAATGAGTGTGCTGCCAGTCTGGTAGTGTTTTGGGACCTGAACCTGCTGTGCAGATTCAATAGACACATGCATGCTGGTGGATACAGGACACTGAACGTTAATTTGTGGGAATTTGTAGGCAAACTTTATGTATGTAGCAACTGTAATAGCATGTTTTTACAAGCTGCAAATAAAAAAAAGCACATTTAAAGGTTTGCTGGTGGGTTTTTTATGGTTATAACAGATGTTAATGTTTCGAGACATTTACTTAATAGAAAAAGAAGAAAATGTGAGTGTTCAGCAATATCAGCATCTCTCAAGCTGACAGCTTCACCAGTAGACAAATCCGTAAGTGTCAATATGGTTTTGGTTTGGGATGTCAACTTGAAGGAGGAAATCCCCCCAAAAAATCAAAATTGAGTATTTGCCCATCCCAAAGGGCAGAGGTGGACCCAAATAGAAACATCATTTCCAGATATTTCCTGTAGATTTCTGATGAAGCATGGAATGACATCAGAGAAAAACCAGAAAATATAGGCTACTTCTGGTGATCAGGTCCATCTCACTAAATTCAAATGACTGGACAGAACCTGTTGAAGACTGAGCCTTAATTATCTGCTTCTGCTTTTAGGCTGCGGAAACAAGGAACTGAAGAGGAGTGTAGCCTGACCCTGTGTGGCAGTGTTTATGTTCTTAACCTTTGTGACTTTGAATATTTCTCTTTGCTGTCCTAATGTCTGCTAGTCTGTCCTGCTCGCTAGCTGTTCCAGCCACCATTATAGATACCCAAGCAGGAGTGTGAGCATCTTCTCTGTGCATTGTCACAGGGAGTGAGCCAGCATGCAGGAAAAACATCCAAATGAAACAGATCTGAAGTTGAATCTCGAGGTGGGACCTTGTTCTGTGGTTTCTGAAAGTTAGTAAAGCTGTGCCATGTGTGTGCAGCGCTGGGGTTTAAAAGCCCTAATGTTCCAACTAGGCTGTTCTGCTCAGCTTAAAAGCGTCGTGTTACATATGAATTTATTTGAACTGCTTTTTTGCATTCCAGGAAGCATGATTGCCTGTCACCTGTGCCAGAATCCTGCCACTGCTGGAATTGCCAGCACTGAAAAATATCTGTCATGTAACTGCTATGAAATGCTGCTGCTTTGGTACAAAAAATATCTTTTTTTCTTTTTTGAAAACAGGGTCACCTTAAACTTGACAGGCTTTTGCAGCCTGAACAGCAGGAGGACCATGTGGATAAAGATGTCACTGGGGATGAAGTTTTCAGTGAGTAAGTTTACTCGAGGCATGAGTCTTGGGTAGATTTGATTCCATTTACTACTGCAGAATTTGACAACAGTAAAAATACCTTCGCTGTTTAATCTTCCACTAGAGGGGGGAAAATAATCAAAATACTCTTTTCTTTCCCAGAATAGCTTGCTGGCAGAAACCTTGAAACATGTGAATCCCCTTCTTGATACCAAGTCACTTTGTTGATGAACACTGCTCCCAGCAAAAACTGGGACTGATACCAGACAAAGGATGCCCAGCGTCATTATCTGCATTATATATCAATAGTTGTGCTTCCTTGCTTATCAAGTGTATAACCTTGTGTGTCCTTAAAGTGTAAAAACAAAACACGCACCACCCTAAGGACACCTGGGGCTGCACTTCTAAGAAGCCAAGAGAAATAAAAAGATTTTATTAAAATGTTATGAATTATTGTTAACATATATTTACATAATTTAATCCATCCCAGGAAACTTCTTGAAGAATGAAATTTTATATACCTGTAGTCATGAAGCTGCCCTTTAATTTTATCATTTCACTGCTACAATCCATCATTGCAGTAGCTCTGTATTTGAGGGGATTTGCTTATTTTATGTAATAACAAGACAACTTACGTTTCCAAAGGAAATGCCATTAGATGGGATAGTTGTTTGGTGCTATTAGACCAACCCTGAACTGGAAAGAGAATATTTCTGAAAGATCCTTTTTTTGAGTGAACAGCTTAAAATGTTACAGTGAAGTAAACTGGGTCAATGGTGTTAGTCAAAAACAGTTGCTGTGTTAGTAACCGACATTTAAGGATTTGACATTTCTATTACAAGCTTCTTTTCTCCTTTTCTTTGGAGTGCCTAACTTGGAATTAATTTTGTTTGGTTGAATGCCATTAAGATGAGAAAATTGAAGCTCCTTTGTGCTTCTCATGCATAGAAATCTCTGTTGAAGATCTTGTCTCTGAAACCTGTTGATTTTTTAGTTTGAGCCATATCTGTAGTATTTTTGCAATTAACAGCTATCAATTCAATAAGAACTTATAACATTCTTGGTCAGCTGTTTGTACAATCACTGTTTTAAATAGAAAAGTGCCGTTCAGAGTCTGATTACACTAATGGAGGTGAGGAGAAAAACAGGGCCAAGGAAAGCAGTTTGGTGTTAGCAGTGTCTCATAGAAAAACCAATTTATTGCAGGATCCATTACTAGAAGTAAAATATAAGAAAATCCTGAGCTAAATCGGAAGGCAGAGAGAATGAGAGTCATGCGCGTGCTGTATACAAGCAAGGAGGCTTCTGGTAAATGTCTGTGGTTAATAACAGAATAGTCTTACTTGCAAAACCAGGCACATAAACAAAATCTTCTGTTTCAGAGCAAAAATAGGGCTAATTGCATTGCTGCCAAACAAATCTGCTTGACAGCATGTACATTAAAAGGGCATTATGCTAGTGAGGAAAAGCACTAAGGAATCCTGGAAATTGCTTGTCAGGACGCATAGTGCTGCTGGGGTAAGCAGATGCTTGAGAACGACAGGTGAATTGTTTCAACTTCTTGTGGCTTTAATCTCTGAGTTTTGAAATGCAGGAGCACCTGCATTTCCCCATCGCATCTGTCTGCTGCTTTGCCATCTTTATTTCCCCCTCTGTCAGCAGTTGGCTACCAGATGAGCTTTAGATGAATAGCATTCACCTTACTTCATAGTTGTTTTATGATGCTGGTTAGATGAAATAGTTCCAGCAGATACTCTCAATAAGTGAAGGCCTGTACTCTCTGCAGTTCATTGAACCCATATGGATGAGAACAGCTGGAAAGATGGGTTTGCTACCTGAGGCCAATGTTTGTGTTGCCAACCGCGACTCCAGCTTGCTGACCCTTGTATAATTCATTGCAGTTGAGGAAATGTTGCTCACACTATTCCATTTTGTGATGAATGGCATTACTTAAAACTGATAGTCTTGTAAAGCAGTGGTGACTTCCCATGTCTGACAGATGTGAACAAAGACTACAGTCAATAAATATTGCCGTGTTCTAAAGGAAGATTCACTGCTTGCAGTTGGGGGGAAGGAATTCAGTGCAAACAGAAAACAGGTGGAGAAGAAGCTGGTTTAAAATTGCAATTTGGAGGTTGTGCTTAAGGATGGACCTTTGTGGGGATTCATGCATCAGGGGTCTCTGAATCATCCAGATACAGTGCTGTGGGCACATATTTCAATCTAGCATTGTGGAACAATCCTTGCTTCACTGATCCTCTTACAGTAGCCAGGCAAATAGTTTCAGTTACCTTGCTGAGCTAAGACTTCTATGGAATTTGCTCAGAAAGGAAAGGATGCCTCAGGAAAGCCATGTTTGGATAATTGCATTTTCTATTTAGTGATATTACTTTGGGAATGCTCATCATTCAGACACTTCCTGGTGCATTTTTGTTAGCAGTTTTTTCAAAACTGAGGTTGAGAGTCAGCATGTTCGTGTGAAAGAGTGTCTGACCTACCACCAGTATTTGTGAGCTCCATGAGATGTCTTTGGTAGACTTTGCTGTAGCCCTTAGCTGGCAGCAGCCCATGGTTGCGCTGAGAGAGGGATTAGAGCCAGATGATTGTATCCATAAGAAGAGCAAAAAGGCAAATTCTTCAGAAGGTCAGGAAAATCCATGAGAAGCCATTATGATAAGGACTGAGTAACTGAGAAGAGAAACAGAGCATTTTAGCAAGATCCTGTAGCAGACCATGGTGGAAGTGATTATGCTTCAAGATAAGAGGATGGTGCAGGGAGGTGAGTAGATCTGTGTCAGTTAGAGGAAGGTGGTGAAAGTGGAGTAGGTGATAGGCTTTAATGATGAAGTAAGTGGTGGAAACACAGGGTGAGAAGGGAGCTAGATTCCTCATGAATCAGAGCTGGTGTCCATATGCTTTTACAGTATAGAAGCAAAAAATACTGTTTACTGATTATATAAGAAGGTCCAGGGTACACAAGCGCCTTATATTTGTCTGCATTCACTTTGTAGTAGGGGTGCAATTGTTTCAGCCTCCTGCTTAACCTCTTGCCACTACATGGTGTTAAAGATTAAACTAGGCAGTATTTCTAGAGTGCTATGAATATCAGACTGATTCAAAGTCTTTTTGAATTTAAGAGGTATGGATTGATATTTGTCTCCTGTTGTAGTGTTAACAGTGCACCAGCTGTGATACAGTGAATATTTCCCCAGCAATGTTTCATATCATTATACCATAGCTTTTATTTAGGAGTTGAAATGATTCTTCTCCATGGCCCCCATTCAAAAAACATAATTTTTTTTTGCTAGAAAGCTGTTAAGAAGGTGCCTGTAGTTAAGTCTTACAGAGTCAACAAACAAGAGAAATTTAAGTATCTGTATAGGCAGTGGCTGAAATTAGACCAAAAAGCAGTTAAGAAATTAATATGTGCTTTGGGTTTTTTTATCGTGGGTAGCTAAAGCTTGCTACACTGCAGAAATCAGTCCCTAAAAGCATGTTCAATAACCTTACACTTGAGTGATGTTTGTGTTGCTTGTGATAGAAGAAAAAAGAAAGATAAAGGCTTCTCACCAATGGGCTATGAACACTACAGCAGCCTGATGCTCTGCACAGTTCTGAGGATGTGCTCTCCTCACCCTGACCTGTCCCTAGGTAGGCCAGCAAGGATGCTCCTGAAGGTGCAGGTCTGATTTAACCAGCCCTGAAATGTAGATCAGGCATAGACAGTATGTTTGGAGTGAGGTTGAGAAAGTCAACTCATTTGATCTTTTATTTGCTTTGTTGTCATTAATGTTGCATCTACTGAAATCAAAGTTTCAGAACTGAAATGCAGTTCTAGTGATGTCTTGTAATGTCTAGTGATGTCTAGTGCAGTGCCCTCTTGATTTATGTATTAGTGTATAGCCATGAAGGGCTGAATTAAGGTTATCTAAGCAGCTTCTCTGTGCTTTAACTTTGGAATTAGGCTGCTTTAAAAGGTTTCCCAATTAAAATGCAAATAAATAAGACACAATCAAAAGTGAAATCACATGAGACTGAATTGATACTCATTTGGGCAGTAGTAGCTCTTTTAAAGATGTATAGATCTGTGCACATTGCTTTTTCAGACTAGCAAAGCAAGGGCTGTCTGCCATCTTTTGGTTAACAGAGTAGAAGCAGCAGCTTTAGTATTATTACTGGATTTCACACTTGTTTGCATTAAAGGAATATAGAAATTGTGGACTCCTAATCTGAATTGCAGATGCTGTGCAGGGGTGTTCTCCAAAGACTGCCAGCTGTTTCATTAGCAGTGGTGTGCCTCTGGATTTTCTTGGCTATACCATTACCTTCTGTTTTCAGACTTCTCCAAGATGGCCTTTTTATTTGTCTTTGCTTTTGGGAGCTGGCAGTTTAGTTGGAATTCCTGCACAATAAATCTGGAAATAATCTGGAAACCTTGATCCTTTCCCAGAGAGTATGCCATGAGTGTGGGCCTGAATGGAACTTAATCTGCTTTTGGTATCCCTGAAGCAAACTGTTCCTCCTATGTGCAGCTCAGCCCAGAGAAGAGAAGGAAGAAAGGATGAAGAGAGAAAAGAAAATGCAAAGATGGGACGGAGTGCATGGCAGTGGAAAAGGAGTGATGGATACCTGGGGAAGTGAGGCGATATGAGCCTATGTTTATCTACTTAGCTTCCCCCTCTTCTCAAACAAGTTGAGGGTCCTATTGCCATTGTATGCTGCCTAGAGTAGGGGAGTGGTAGTTGCTAGAAGTCAATGCTGTGTTGAGGGAATAGAGAGTAGGTGGTTTCTTTCTGCCTTGTGGCTCAGAGGTATATTCAGTGCAGCATAGATTGATGCAGTTCCTTTGGTGACGATAAGAAGCCTGTGTTGGGAGTTTGGGCAAGCTGCCAAACTCTGTGCAGAAGCAGTGAGAAAGGGGAACCTGTGATTCTACACTTTATATCTCTGCCAAACCTGAATGGAATTTCATGAGACAAAGAAAGGGCGCTTCACCACTTGGAGGGCTGCATATCAAAGGCCTTCTGCACACAATGGATGTGCGGGAACTTTTCAAGGGCAAGGTCACAAGTGTTCTCTAAGATTGAAAGTATTAAGCAGCCTAGATGGAAAACTCATTGACCAGGTCCTTTGGTAATATCAATACATGTGCTTGTGTGTATTGTATGTAGGTGTATATAGGGGTGTACAGGTATTTATGTACTTAAATGTAATATCACATACAAATGTAATATCATATACAAAATAGAACTACCAAGATATTCACAGAACAACTGATGTAACATCAAATGACACAGCTCCACACCATACTCATTTAGACAAGCAACAGCAGAAATTGAGATGGAAACAAGACCAATGTAGTGCCTTTCATAGAACTCACAAAATCTTGTATTTGTATCTTGCATTTTGCACTTTGCTTTCTCTGTTTTGTCTGTCTTCATTTTGTCATGTGTCAATTCAGATGCTGAAGTCTTTACAGAAGGCTGTGTTTTCTTGGCTGTGTGACAGTGCACTTCTGAAAGTTAATGACTACTGTGAGAAAAGAATATTCAGTGAAATGGCATATACGTGATTGTAGATTCTGTTACCAGTGATACCCATCATCAAATGGGAATCTTAAGATTCAAGATGTCTTCTTAAGCTTTAGAAGTGCACCTACAGAACCTGTGGGAAGGCAGTAATTCTGCAACGCAATCAGTCACTTATGGAAATAAAAAGAGAAGAATCTTCAAGGATGCAGATATGTTGTTGTCACGTGCAGACTTGATGCTTGATAGAGTCTAGGCCCTCACCAGTATTTTACTCATCCCTGCACTTGACCTGTTTCATGTATTTAAGAGCATTTAAAGTCCAGCATTCATCATTCAGACACTGTTGTATTTGGTAATAGGTTACCAGTGGTTGTTTCTGGCTTCTGATATTGAAATGTCAACTATAGACATTCTGATTGTATTACAGAATAACAGATACAGACTTACTGGTTTATTTATTGCAAAGTGTATGCAATTATTCAGTTCTGTGCAACAAAACATGACCTGGGACAGTGTATCTGGTCACACTATACCTAATACTTGAACTGAAAGCAAGAATCTGTCAGGAGATGTAAGAAACAATTTTCTTTTGATAATTTAAAATTCTACTGGACACCAAGCAGGGGGCTGCTGGAGCTGAGCAATGGGATACACTGCCTTGTAAAGTAATATACTGCTAATTTATTTGAAGTGCAATCTCTTTGAATAGACATGACAGCAAGGTAACAAATCATTTGATGATACTGATAGAATATCTTTAAATGGCCATGGACCATTGAGTGCCATTTATAATCAGATGACTATTCTGTGGGGTTTCAGGTTTGTGGGGTTTTTTTGTGAATCTTAAAAACAGTAGGAAGAGAAACAGTCCCTGCAGACAATTACTAGATCTTCTCTTATTCCTGAGCTCAGTGTTAATAGACGGAAAGAACTTCCCATGTCATGCACTGATGGTTTCTGTATTTGTTGATTGTGTTGAATGAGTTGCAGAGGTGGTGGTATATGCAGTAGGAGCATGGTTCAGGAGGGCAGCTGTAACCCTTCTGCTGTGAAATAGCTGTTCTGTGAGGCTCAGCACATGCATTAGGAGTTAGGCAGGGGTGAGCCTTCTTAACAAGGGGGCTTGGAGGTCCAGCGCAAGCATAACTCAGTGAGCTCATGGAATCTTGCTTCCTGCCTGCAGTGAGCACACACAGAGCGCTTGTTAGGAGGTGTGCCGCACTCATATGGTCCTCAGTGGGCAGGTTCTCCACCAGCTAAAAAGCATGAGTTGCTTCTACAAAACAACCACCAACCCCCCCGCATACCTTGTTCCAACATTTCTAGTGTTTCATGTGGGAAGTAAGCTGTACCCCAGTGTAGGGAAGAGGAGTTCTCTGTGTCCATATGTCATTAAAATGCATGAGTGGACACATACATGTTAATGCAAGTGATTGAACTCATGGTTTAAAACACAACTAGTAGCGGAGGGCAATCTAAGCAGGTAAGGTTAGGGGAATGGTATTGATTTTATGTCACACAAATGTAGGTAGAACATCTAAGCATTAAGTAATGTTCCTAGGGCACTTTTCAGTGTGACCAGCTGAAACAGAAGAACACAACGTATTTAATGATCTGTAGAACACAGCTTTCCTGAGGTCAATAATGTGTACTTAACCTTTAGGCTTTCCATGTTGTCTGCTTGTCCAGCTGGTTTATGAAGTGTATGTTAACATGATTGGGGATTTAAAGGCAGTGATAAGTTGATCTCTCAAACATTCACTACTGTTGCACGAAAATGTTGAACAAATCCATTGTGAATCCTGCCTGGGTTTTCCTGGTACAGCCTGCAGTGAGTGCTGTTTCTCGTGCACAACCAGGCTGCTCTGGATGCAAGTCAATAGTATTTATAGTGTGAACAGCAAGATCACTATTTTACTGTGGTTTTACTTTAACTACATTCATGGATATTAAAATCAAAATAGCCTGTTCTGGCCTTTGGCCTTTGTCAGCAGACTCATGGTTATTTGGTGGCACAAATGAAGATTAATTTGCATGAAAGAAAAAAAATTGAATAAGAAATAAAGGCAGAACTTCAGTTAGTAGCAAGCATGCCACAGTTAAGGGAAGACCAAAGATTTTTATTAAGTGATCCATATTGGATACTAAAGTCTAAATCATTTTATTGGCAATTGAAAGCAGCTTTTCTTAGGTAAAAGCTAGTCAGACTTTTATTCAGCCATAGTGTGTAAATGAGAATCATGTCCCATTTCAAAGAATTACTGTCCCTCTGAGGCAGACTGAAAAAGTTTTGTCTGTTTCTATGCAGCAAAATTATGCCTGTGCTTGTGGAAGGGTCACTAAATGAGATATCTCAGTGTATCAGCAGCACTCATGTGAACAAATTTAGGGTATGCTCTGACTTACAGTGTGTTCTGCAATTCTAATAGAGGTGGTTCTTGAATGTCTTTAAAGGATGAGTATATAAAGTGTAATACCTAAAATTAATTTCTTCAAAGCTGACTTCAGCTTAGATTTTGCTTCGGGAGAGGAGACTCATCAAACACTTAGATTCTCACTATGTCTTGAAATTACAGGAGATTAAGTGTGATAGTGTTTAGAGCTCTCATTTACTATCGCAAAACAGTGCATTATGAGTGTCCTTCACACTACTTCCATCTCCTTCTCCACAAACAGATGTGCAGACTTGCTGCTTTGGGACAGACCCACAGCCGAGTTATTGCAGCTTCATAAGCAACTGTTCACCTGTTGAGCCAAGGTAACAACTTCTGCTACTCTTTTCATCTGTTACTAATGCAAGGTAATGCTTAAATATTTATTTATACTCCCATGACAGATCTTACCTCATTGTCACTGCAAGCTAAGAACGCAAACATGCATGCTTACCGTAGGTCTTTAACTGCATTAAATCATGTAGAGCTGAAGCCTTTGCATAAGAACTGTAACTCCTGAGTACTCACTTTGCAATCCTTTGTAAGAGCTTATGCCAAGCCTTTAACTGTCTTAACTGCAAATTATGGAGACAGAAAGAAGTGCAGCCACCTAGCTACAGTAGGTATATGCCAGATGAGCATACTGTTTCTCATGACT
This sequence comes from Psittacus erithacus, assembly GCA_009867235.2. Lineage (NCBI taxonomy): Eukaryota > Metazoa > Chordata > Aves > Psittaciformes > Psittacidae > Psittacus > Psittacus erithacus. The sequence continues at coordinate 28,871 of WYDI02011009.1, read as the reverse complement.
TTATGCACATGTATGTTTATATATAACACACATTTTCCTATATATATATTCTTATATATATAAGAAATGTGTGTATAGCAAGGAACCTTTGCTTTGAGTGTATCAGGCTGCTGCTTAGCCAGCATCCCTGGTCATGCAGAGCTCACATGACCCAGGCTGACTTGTATAATTTCCATTTGGTGCAGTTTTTATTCTGATATATGACTGTTTTTGCTTGAGGTTTCTACAGCAGTATAAACAGCAAGAGCAAAGCTGGGATAGTTTGCGCATGTTACATGAACTGAGCTTCTCAAATGTACTTCTGTAGCTTAATTAAAGTTAATCCAGAGTTAGTAAAATGAGAGATTGTGTAAGCATTAAACGTGTCTTATTTCTGCCTCTTTTTCCTGATATTGTGGTATACTCTTTGATATTCCTGACAATGTTTTTAGGGTTTTTATATGCAAATTCAAGAGGCTGTCAAGTCTTTCCATTGCTTTAGTAAATGATTTATTTTTTGTTTCCTACTACAATGTCTGAAATAATTGCATCAGTTTTCAGGCCACTACTTTTCAAGTTGTGATATTTGGCTGTCACCCATCACCACAGACACATCAGTCATTCCTTTTACACTTTGCGACATATGCTATAAAAGCAGCCAAAAAAGTATTACATCTGGGGTATAGCATCTACTACTTGTAGTCTACAGAGCAGAAGGGAAACAGACAAGCTTTGGTTTCTTCAAGAAGAGTCTACTTTGGGCTTCACTTAGATTTTTCTGCATTTGGGTCCTTTCCATTGAATGTGCGTCACATGTTCCTATCTCCTCTTGAAGGAAGACATAGACAGAAGTTGGGATGAATGTATATGAGTGTGCCCATCCTCTAGAGAGGTAGACTTTTCTTGTGTAATATGCTAGTTTTATTTTTTAATCCAGCTGCTGCAGGTACTGATGAAGAGCTTGTCTAGCAAGTATAAATAAGAGTTGTGAGGTGGTTTTATTTAATCTTAAGTTGAGGTGGGCTGTGGTCCTCCAAATCTACTTGCTTTCTTGCTCCTCGTGAGCTGAGCAAAGCTCATTGGATGTTTACTGTCTTCATGTAAGCAGCAAGGAGCCACCACAGAATTGCTATCTTGTTTTGGAAATGCTGGAGTTCTTTGCTGGGCAAGAGCATGGAACTACAAACCTCGGACTTGGATTTGCTTCTCAAGTAAGCTGAAGAAGAGAATTTTGTGTTTTCAGCAGGTTTTTCTCTCTTCCCAACTCTAGATGGTTGGTGAGGGGGAACAGGAAGAAATGACAGTGTTACTAAAATTTGTCCTGATACCTTAAAGATTTTATGGAAGCATTATGACTTTAATTTTTTCCCATTCTTTGTAAATCAGCTTGCTTTCTGGAGGATCTGGATTGAAGTAAGATCTGTTATCTTGAGGATATTTCAAAAACACAGACCAAATTATTATGTTTGCTAGCTTTCCTATTCCTTTTAGTTGCATTTCTTTATATTTTTCAGCCAGCTATTACAGTTAGTGGTAACTATTAGTTGGGTTTTGGGTTTTTTTCAAGCAAAATTTGCAGTGTGACTTAAGTGTTTGATAACTTGTCAGAAATTGGTGTGATCCTGTGCAAATTTTTGCCTGGAGAAATGACCATGTCTGTATGAGTAGTTCTATCAGTTTTTCCCTGTGTACAAACATTTGAAGAACAGAGCCATAAAGTTATGTTGCATGTACATGATGCTGAGCCTTTCAGGGGAATTTCTCTCAGAGGAGGAGAATACTTTCCCTCAGTGCCCTTTCCCCCTACAAGAAATCTGTCACTGTATAATTAAATGAGAAAGTAAATAAGGTTATTATTTCTGAGCATGGACTCAGTGCACACAGTAACAAATCAGATTCAAAAAATAGCTGATGAGAGGATTTGTAGTGATCCTTGATGCAAAGTTTTAAGTACAGTACAACCAGATACCTGCTCTAAATTGGCTGGCACTGTAATTAAAAGTATAAATGTTTCAAGGTGAATACATCCTATTAGTAAGATTTTAGGAAACAAAAACTTAATTTATTCACATTCGATATGGTCTGTAAATGCCACCATTATATGCCTTCCTCTGGCCTTTGATTAGCTATGGATTAATAAAACTTTTATACCTTCTTTGTCAGCCTCATTTTGAACTCTGTTTTTGCATACTGTTACTATTAAATAAATGAATTAGTGTCCAGAAATGTGTCATGCATATTACCTAGCAGCAGGAAGCATAATACAGTGGTCAGCTCCCCAAGAGCATTATAAATCCTAACACGCTCAGTAACCTGCTCATGTGGACCTATTAAAAGCTTGATGATTTAGTGAAGCAGTATTTATGCTTAACAATGGAATTTTAGTTAATTCAAAACAAAGTAAATCATTTCCAATTACAGTATTTGAATATTCACAGTAGCTATACAAGGATGTGTAATGTTCCAGGGAAAAAAAAAAGAAAAGAAAAAAGAAAAGGCATTATAAAGGTTGACTGGAGTTTAGCGAGTGGTTGTGGTACCTCAGCATTACATGAATACCAGTGTTTGTAAAACATGTTTATTTGATATAGCTACTTCACTGGAGAGATGGAGGAGCTGGAGCCCAGAATGGGGAAAACTATTTCCAGAGACCATGGAGACTTTTGTGATGAGGAAGGCTCCTGGAGATTAGGCAGTAGCAATAGCAAGACACCCCACCAAGGGATGATTAGGAGGGTACTGTGATGTCTATGAATAGGGCAGGGGTGACCATCAGTGATTTGTGATCAGTTCAGTGGTGTTTTTTGCCTCTGGGCTGACAATGGGGCTTGCAGAGGGGCTGAAGCTGTGGCTGTTGGTGGCAGTGAGAGCACCAGCAGAGTTATCCTGAGACTCTTGCAGGAAGATGAGGGGTAGCGCTTTGGTGCTTATATGCAACCATGGACACTCTGGAGCATGTCCAGAGAAGGGGAATGAAAATGGTGAATGGCCTGGAGCACAAGACCTGATTGAGCTCCAGAATGGCTGAGAGAACTGGGGTTGTTTAGTCTGGAGAAGAGAAGGCTCAGGGTGGACCTTATTGCTCTTTACAACTACCTGAAAGGAGGATGGAGCCAGGAGGTGGCTTGTCTTTTCTGCCAAGTAACAAATGATAGGACAAGAGGAGATGGCCTCAAGTTGCACCATGGAAGGTTTAGACTGGATATTAGGATCAAATTCTTCCCCAAAAGGGTGCTCAGGCATCAGAACAGGCTGCCCAGGGCAGTGGTGGAGTCACTGTTCCTGCAAGTGTTCAAAAGCCATGTGGATGAGGCACTTAGTGACACAATTTAATGATGGACTTGGCAGTGCTGGGGGAATGGTTGGACTTTCTGATCTTAAAGGTCTTTTCCAGCCTGGTAGGTTTTATGTTTCTGTTCTGTCTGTCTGCACATGTGTCCTGAGGTTCAGGAATAGATTAATCCTTAAAACTATGGTGTTCTTGCTCAAGTCTGTAATACAAAGGATAGTACTTTGACTTCCTCAGAAGCCTTTCTTTGTTCATCTTGACTGTGTGTCACCACATAGCCATGTGCTGCATGGCAAATTAACACTCTTAAAGCCACAGAAACGGCAGTGAAGGATGCCGTATGATACAGGAGGAATAAAACAAGACAATGAGCTATGAGTATAGGGGTGTTATAGGTCATAGAAGGTGAGGTGATATTCACTTGTTTTGAAACCTGTTTAAATGCCAAAGAACAGTTCTGTGCAGGTTCCTGTTGAGTCCTAGGTATCTCACAGATAAAGACCAGCACCTGATGCTCAGGTTACTCAAGGTGATGCAGGTGCAGAGGGCTGCTGATCGCACTTGCAAGTAATTGTCAGGATTTGTGAAAGCTGCTGTGGAGGTGTGACCTCAAAGGCATTCAGAAGAGTAAGCTGGTCTCACTTAGAATTCAGAAGAACTCCAGGAAACTGACTGATCAGTCTGTCTGTCTTCACTGATTCTCTTCCCACACACTTTATTTATTTTTAACTTTCTTCTACCCTGGAGCCATTCACTTAAGCAATGCAGTGACTCGGAATGGTCTTCTGTTTAGCGATGATGATATGGGAAGAGAAAGGAGATTGTATTAATGTGTAATTGTCTTAGTAGGATCAGCTGGTAGGAGACTACATGTCTCCCTGTGGCAGGTGGGGCTTTGTGGGCACTTCGCAGTCAGTGTGCTGTGCTAATAGGAGTTTGCTTGTCTCCCTAGAGGCAACCTTGTTCTGGCATACAGAAAGTGTGTGGTCTAGGAATAAAACACACTTGGCTCGTGAAGGGAGCAGCTAGGAGGAAATGTTTGTGTTGATACAGTCTTCATTTCTGAGGAGAGTATTCCTTTGTGGGAACTTTAGGGCCTTGAGCAGAAGCAGAGGGTGAGTAACTTCATTTTGGAATTAGTGTGATTGAAACTAGGGAGTGTATTTGAGCGAGAGCCTGGGCCTGTGGCTGTATTATTTTTTTTTTTGGTGGTTATTAAGTACCTGTATGTGACTGTGTTGTGCCTGAAGTCAGATTCTGCTGGTACTGCCAGAAGTCCTGAGAGCTGTGCTCTCTTTTATTCCTTTATGTGTGTGGTGTGTAATGCTGCGTATTTTCTATAACATGTTCTTGTTCCCTCTGATCACAAGCCACAGACTATATGGAAATGGAGGAAGAGGGTAGCTAGTAGCTAAAGGGGGGGGATCTTTGTTGTGACCTGAACAATAATTACTTACTTTAGCTCTTTTCCCTGTTTAAGTGTTGTGTTTATGGACCAATCTCAAGTGGCTCTCAGGGCATTTGTGATTAAGGCTGTGTAATGTAAGTTAATGTAATTGTTAAAAGTCAAATAAGCTTTGAAGCTTTTGTTGAGGCTTGTTTGTTCCTTCACAATAGGAAATGATCTGGTCTGAGAGCTGCTGAAGAACATGTAGTCTGCTTTGCAGGAATATGTACAATCCTTTTTCATTTTAACGAAACTTTACTAATATATAGTCTAAAGAAATGGGTTAACCCTAGCCAAACACATTAAATCAAGCATAGTAAGTATGGTCATTATCCATTCAGTGTTGTTTCAGAGTTACTCTCGATTGCCCAAGAAATCTTACAAATTGGAAAATCCATCAGTCTCTTACAAAACATGAATTCGAATAGCGCGTATAAATAAGAATGCAGAATTTCAGTATCTTGATGTCTTGTTCCTGTGAGAGCAAAGTCAACAGGGCTTGCTATAAAATTAAAATAATTGCAGGTTAGCTAAAATGTAGTCAAGATATGTGGGATTTTTGAGCCACAGTTCAATGACAGACTAAATGTTCTTTTAGCTTTTCTTAATAGTAAAGCAAAAACTTTGCTTCTGTGTAATACTTGTTGCTAATCTGACATTAAGCTTTTTCGACTGGTCTGAATTTTTTCAGAGTATTGATGATACAACTTTGTGCTAGCAGTGTTTATTCTGGAACAGATATAATCTATCCACACCACTTCAGGCTTATGTGGGATCTGCCTGTAAACAGCACAGAAGTAAAAGCATGAATCCAGTTTAAACATCTCAGATACTGTGCCACCTTTAACAGAAATGCGGAGATGGAGATCCTCACAACATGCCAGTGCAGAGATCCAGCCTGGGTGATTGTGGAGCTGGGATTCTGAAATCAAATAGAGATTCCCAGCCTCTAAACTTTCAGAAATATTACTATTATATGTGTGTAAAAGCTAAAGCCTTTTTAAGAGTCTTAAGGGTCCCTGCTCATAAGCAGGGCTCTTTGATGTCAAGTCACCTGCGCAATCTGAAGTTCTTGTCCAGCTCATGCATCAAACAGATTTTTCCATATCTGAACAATCTGGAGACCCCTTTCACTTTTCAGAAGAATGAGACATGCTGTAGGCTCTGCACAGGGTTTTTTCAGTGTTCATGATCATGACAGGTCTATTTCTAAGCAACAGAAGGCAAAAGTGTGAATTGCAGTGTATTTGTAAAGTAGTATGTTGCTTACATACACCAACAGAGCTAATAAGCTTCAGTTATGCTTTGCAGTTGGTTAAGTTTAATGATCTGCATTTTGAAGCCCACATATTTTTTTTAATCTCGAGCTTGTGTTTAAGAAAACAAGCTGCCTATTGCATGGATGCACACATTGAGCACTCTCCAAACTGATTTTTTTTAAACCTGTTTTTCCCTGGCTATATATAATTTTTTTCTTCATAGTACCTTATGTCTATTTGTGTGTATAGATGAGCAATTTGTTCCCAGTAGTGTAAGAAACATCTGTAAGAAGGACATATTTCACTGACAGTGGCAGCATGCCAGGAATATACCCAACTATTGCTCTCAAGAAGACATGTTTGTGCCTCAGCTCAGACACAGCATGTAGTGAAGGAAAATCTAGCTACAGTTTAATGCATATTTACAAGATATTCTACTCTCTCCAGTGTGGAGTAATGAGTACCCAATGTGCAGTTTGTATCACTGTTAAAAGAGCACTAGTGGAAACACTGAATGAAATGAACATGCTAAAAATATTGTAATCTGTTCCACAGGGTGCTGTTCTTCAAGGCCTTGGTGATTAGAGGTTTTATTTCCATCCAGCAACTGTTATTTATTCACGCAAAAGTCCTGCAGAGACACTGAGAGACTTCAACAGACTGTGTTAGCTTGGGAGATGGGGCAGGGGTGGAGTTGTATCTTATATGGAGAGGCCTATCCCTGAAGTTACATGGAGCATTGGGGAACTTCAGGCTTTGTACTGTGGCTGTGCTTTTGATCATATGTATAAATAGGTCTTCTGCAGAGTGGTTGACTTAATTCAGTCATTTTGATTGATAATTAGAACTGACAAAGAATACATCAATGCAAATCACAAGGGCAGGAACATCTGGGGCTCAGTTTAATGTGAATCCCCCAAATCCTCCTTAATAGTAACCACATGTACAAAACAGAATTCACAGTTGTTTTTGCAAATGCACAAATTAATATATCATAAGATGTGAAAAATAAGGTTTGAAAAAGATAGTAAAGAACTGGTGCAGATATTGCAGTTCCTTCTTAGTTTAGCTCTTGTAAGCTTTCACTGTCTTTCCATGATGGACATGGGCTGAGCAATGGTGGAACACAGGGAATAAAGACTGGCGCTGAGCTTAGGCACATCACTGGGTGCAGACTTCTGCCCTGCAGGTCCCTTGGCTGCCTCATGCTCCTGTCCAGACTTGTATGAAGGTTTTTCTAATGCTTGAAAGGCTCAGATGAGTTGTTCTTGGCTTCTTTTGGTTTGTATTTTTTTCCCCAAGCGGCTGGTCAAAGAAACAAAAAACCTTCCCTGTGAAATACCTTGGACCAAACATTTGATAGGAAGTTGCAAACATCTTGTGGGAGAGAAATTCAGTTTGGAACGAATCCTGATTTCCCTTCAGACAATGAAGAAAGTGTTGAAGTGTTTGAGCAGGGTGGTTATATTACTTCAATTTGAAATAATTTTGGAAGTTTCAGCTGGAAAAAGGGGGTGAGGGAAAATGTAACGGGAGGTAAAGGAGTTGTAGACATACTTTTATATTCTGGAGATGGAGCTGGGAGACAGGGTAAAATTTGGTACAAAAGAAGAAAAATCTTTAAATTAGAATAGAATAAAGATTTCTTTTAAAAGGTTTTGAGATATAAATAATTTTTAAGGAAAGAATTTGAGATAACTTATTGGTGTTTTGTTGATAGAATCTTATTTTTCAGTAGAAGGGTTTTTCCTACTTTTCTGTGATGGATTGATGTGAGCTCTGTGTGACTTGGGGGCAAACGCCATTTACATTTATGGTTTGAAGTAAGATTCAGAAAATCCAAATGACTTGACCATGATGACAAAGGCAGCCCAGCAGAGCTGAGAACAGATTCCATATCTGCAGCCTAGACTTGTGCTTTTTCTAGCTTGCATTTCTTGGAAAGAAATTGCTCCTGTAGTCTTGGCAATTTCTCTATCTTGTTGTTAATCTCTTCTTGTCTTTCTCATTGATACAATAAATCCAGTCACTTCCTTTCTCTGAATGCTATTCTATGGAAGATTGGTTTCTGTTTGTCATGTTTTCTGACCTTCTGGGTACTTGCTTGCCTGCCTCCTATAAAGATACTTGCCTTGTTCTGAACACATGCTCTACATCTTCTGGGATAACTTTAAAGAGTTTAATGTGTACATGATATGTTTGGGTATCAGTCATGAACATAGCATTGTTCAGGGAAGCAAATGTACATTTTTGCTGATGAGTATCAGTAACTGATGTAGCATCAGTAACTGATGGAGCTGTGCCAGAATAGCAAATTCCGATGTTATTCCCAGTTTTGCTCAGTTTGTAATTTCAGGACATTATCCCCTCTGCCTTGTGTATTACTGCCCAGGTTACAGCCTGGCTTGCTGCTTTTCTTCCCGTGCCTTCTAAAGCATTCTAAAATAATGGTTTTTTAAGAGTAACCAGAGTTCTCCTTAATACATTTTTTCCCTTTGGTCTAGCTCATTAATAAATGCCTTTTAGCACCTTTTGGAACCAACAGCAAAATGAAAAAGGAACAATTGTACTCTTAACCTAGGGAAAGCAAACCCATTGCTGTAGTGGCAGTTGTCAGTGTTGTAAAAATCATCAGACAAGATTAAAACTTTGAGAGGCAATGTCCTTTGTGCTGTCACTAATATAAAATAGCATTATCTATTAAAAGTGTAAATTTGTGTCTTGCAGACTTAAAACTGCTGGATACTGCAACAAAATCATGCATGTGTTGGTTTTTATTATTAACTCTAGCTTTGAATTAGAATTCCCTATATTACAGCTTGGAGCTAAACTCTGTTTACAAAACAGTATTTACACTTGACTAATTTTGCAGATCAAACTAATTAAATCAATTAAACTGGTGATTAACCAAATGAAGGCTGATTGCAAAAATTAGTGGGTTTATTTTGGAGGACTGGAAGTAAGCTAATTACTGCAGTGATTACTTGAACCTGGAGTACTCTAAATGTGGTATAAATTGAAACCTCATAGTGAATTAGACTGGGAATTCATTACAGTTTAAAGCACTGTTAATACTATTCAGGCTGCTACTCCTGTGGGAAAATTTCACTCTATTTTGTATACTGATAAACAATCACTTAGTCTGTGTCCTTTTAAATAACACCAAGCAATTTCACACAGGATTTTTTCTTGTAGCTGAGTCACAATTCTGTTTTATGAAGATGTAGATACTAATGCTGTCAATCAGATTCTTGCAGATTGCATGGTGGGAAATGTAGTCTGGCAAATTCTGTCTCCATCATAATGAAACAGTTCTAATTTGATGTGGTTGCTCCAGCATTTTCTGGGTTTGACGTCCTAATCTGCGTTTGCCATTTCTGATTGCTAGCTGGGTGCAGAGAAGAAATGGGGATTTGTTTCACTTGCCTGCATATCACTTAACTGTTGGCAGAGCGCAAACTGGTTGGTACTAATTCTAATTTGCTGCATTTCATGATCACACCCGGAAATGCAGTGCCATAGAAGGATTTTTAGAAAAGGAAACAGATCTGCTAGATTACTCGCTCACTTTGTTTGCCAGTGCAGGCTATTCCCTGTGGTATGCTTCCTTGGGTTATTTTGTGCCTCCTTGCATTGCCAATTAACAATGGAATATAAATGTCTACTAAAAATGGCCTGTATTATTCTAGAGTTCCTTCAAGCACATCTTGCAAAGGGGTTAATAAAACTGCACAGAATTGAAATAGAAAAAAACCTCAAAGAGGTGGAATATTTGTAGTTTGTGAGTATTTTGTATTATAGTTATGAACATTGTAAACATGCTGCTTTGAAGCTCATTTTGTCAGGTCTTCAGTTACCTGCCTCATTCAGTGAGGGGTTGGATTTCACTCCTCATTTCTCCAAGGAATGCAGCCACTTGAGATTCACATTGCAGAACAGGCTTTCATTCTATGCATTTCTGCTGGTTTGGGTTATTTTCTCATAATGTGAGTACAGCTCCCACTTGCTTAAAACCAAATTTTAATAGACCAAACTGCAGAACTTGTTGCCTCACTTGGCTGCCAACAAAGCATGTGTACCACTATGAGCAATGGCACGAGGGAGGCCTCTTGCAGCACTCTCTTCTGAAACAGTTTGGTGGTGGCAAGGACACAGCTATATAAAAAAACCCCCATTGATGCATAATAATTCTCTCTGTTCCCTATTTGGGAATTGGCCTTTTTATTTTACGTTTTAGGGGACACTTTATCAAGAGAAAGTCCAGACATACAAGAAAACAACCTAAAGGTGTTAGAACAGGTGGAAAGCGCCAGTGAATGCATTTTGCTGGGCAAAATAGGATCAGATCAGCTGGGGAAAATAATCTGAAATAAGATTTACTCATGGGAAGGGCTGAGAAAAAGGTTGTGGTTAGGCATGGGTGGGTAGTGGGGCAGGAAGCTTGGCAGGCCAATGCAGAAGCTCAGCATGAACTAGTGGATCATAGTGGGAGGAAGGATTTCAGCTGCTTTTTGGCTAGGATCTGGTGAGTCACAGCCAGCAGATGTTGCTGTCTGTGTGCAGAGGGCACCAAAGCTAGCTCCTCTGTGTGACGGCAGGATCCGCCTCTATGTGGAATATAGTGCTTGGCACTTTGTTATCAGAAGACAGTGTAAAATGAGAAGCACTGAGATGAAACTCAAAGATGGCTGCAGGGAGAGAACTGTGACCTACAATGAAAGGGATGAGGTGTGTGAACTTTGACAGGAGCACTGTGTCCTATGAAGACTCAAGCTGAGATGTGTTCACAAATGCTTAGCAGCTATTAGCACTGAGAAAGAGTGCTTGCTCAGTGTGTACTTCAGTAAGTGCAGTAGCATGGCACATCAAACCAAAGGAAAGGGAATGTCCAGAAAGGCTTTCTTACCCAAGGGCCTCTTGGGCAGCACTGGGACCAGCAGACAGGTAGGGGCTGAGCATACTGGTGAGCAAAAGCACTGAAAAAACAAAGGACATGGGATTTTCACAACGACATACGAGTTTAGGCTTTTTTCTGAGTGCCTGAGAAAAGATGTAGGAACACTAAGGTGCTTCGTGTCACTATATATAGATAACTGAAAAAGAAAATTACATTCTGTTGTAGTGAACGGGTTTCTTGAGCAGGTTTCTACTCCCATAGGATTCACCTTCCCCAAAAACGTAGGCAGACATTCAGATCTGTATCCAAAAGGCACATGCAAAGGATGTCTTATTTTTTTTATTATCTTTTTTTTCTTTTTTTAGCAAGTATCTCATCTTCCTTAACTGTCACTGCCAGGTAGAAGCTTTCTTGGAAAGAGGGAGTTGTGTTAGTTTGTTTGTAATAGAACAAAAAATAAATGTAGAAATGGGGATTACTGGTTGAATGCTTTCAGGGAAGAAGGTATGCACATGACGTACAAGGAAATGCCAGTCTTGCTTGAACACTGTACCAAATAAAGCATTTTCTTATACTGAGATCATTTAAAATGCCTTCTAAAGCTGATTCAAGCAGAGCAAACTAGATGATAATTTGTTCTTGTAAACAACTTGTCACTGTTTGAATACATCCAAGTGACTCTCAAATTTCTTTCTGATGCAGTTTTGGGGAAGTTAAGTTTAAGTTCTGCATTATACATCTGCAGAAAGTTTACCAGACTGGAGTAGATTAAACTGCAGTAAGTTTGCTCTACAGTGTCCATTTTCAGCTATGCTCCATTACTTACTGCTGTAACAGAAACAGAATATCATCCTGGCAGTTTCAAATGGTTATTAGTCATTTATATTGTGTTACCACCCCAAGTGCTCATCGAGATTGTATATATGTGGGATTTCCACAAGAGCTTAGAAGACAAGTACCTGAAAAGTCAGGAAGCTGAAGGAAAGCATTCATTAACCAACCCGACAAAGGCCTATGGAGTAGTTCCAGTAACCCTGCCTAGAGTAAAATTGGTTAAGAAAGAGGTGTGCACACTCTTAATAAATCCATCATGTAAAAAATGCATTCTTTTTCTCAAGGAGCTGACAATATTATTCAAAACGTGCTAAAGTGGGCAGGATATCCCAGGAGTAATTGTGAATTATTAGGTCATAGGGACCTCATTGCAAACTATTTGCAAAATTTAATTGGTGTAATAAATAAAATATGCATGCAAATTAGGCTACTTTCTGAATTAAAGGAATCTGTTATCTGGCATTGCAAAGATTCATCCTAATTTAACAGAGGTTGTATATACAGTTAGAGATAGCCATGTTTTATATTGGATCTGAAAAAAACAGATGGTATTTAACTAAACCTGAGCCAGCCAAGTAGTTGTGTCTGGTAAACTTTAGTATGTAGTGCATGGTGTTACTGGCAGGGTTGCACTGGATTCTGGCAGGAGTGTAGTGGTACCTTAATTTAGTATATAAAAGGAAATGCTCAAGCAGGGTGACAAAATGAACAGGCCTATTTGCTTTGTTCTGTCTGAAAAGATTCCTTTGGTACTGAGGCTAAAAATATTAGTAGCTTTGAAAGTTCTGTTGAAAGTTCTGTTGTAAGTCCTGTTGTTTATTGATTTATTTGCTATATATCTTAGAACTCTAGCAGTGGAAAGAGCGGAGCTAATGAGTGTAGCTGATTTCATTACCTTAGATAGAAAGCAGGGAGTATGTAGTCATGTAATGACTTTGTATCCTACAGCAAAATCTGAAAGAATCAAAGTGAAGAATCCCTTAGAATAAATATAAGGATGGATATGAAGAAATAGTTAATATTCTCTGTTTAATATCATTGCTAGACTCAATAACACTGTCTTGTCACCAACCCCAAATCAAGTATTACATCTGCTTTTTTAAAGCACTTGATTGAATGAATACAAATGTCTTGCTGTTGTCACTTGGGATAGCACTTGATACATCCCATTTTCTAGACTCTAATTATTCCATTTGTAGACATGAATGCCATTTAGATGTAAGCTAATTCAGCATGGTAACTCAATTAGATTTGTACTGACTAGGATTTATGAAACATCAATGGATTCTTGGTGAGACCAATGGGACTACTGGTTATTTATCCCTAAGTCTTACTGCTCCTGCCTCTCAGGAGCTCAATTAAACATGCCGGTGATGAGAATGTTTTGTAACAGTAGTCTTTCACAATTAGACGAAGATTTTTGTAAAGCATATCACAAGGAAAGCAGGGCATCATGTATTATGCAATACAAAGTTCTCACTGACTAGCTCGTGATGTTGAAGGGTAAAAGAAATTCCTGTGATGCTTTGTTAGTGTCATTATTAAAAACCCCTCAAAACTCGGGATTAAGTTAATCTAAAATATGATGAAAATTCTGCTTTACTGACAGAAAAAGTCAAAATCAAACTATATTGATAAAACAGTGTATTTATTAGTATCTGCATCTTGCAGGCTACAAACAAGTTTCTGTACTTATGTAAATCCACTTGGAAACCAGGAGTTTCTTGTGTGGATTTAGAAGTCTCACTGCACTTGACCCTGGGAGCTTTTGTTTGTTCCTTTTTTTTTGGGAAATAAATTTAATAGAAGGAATGCTCATTGAAATCGCAGGTTTTAAACAGCAGCAAGAGGCTCTTGCTAACTCTGCATTCATTGTCATTGGCTGTTCCAGCTTCACTTCACCTGACCTTTAAATAAATAAATACAATTTTGTAGACTAATTAAAACATCCTGTCAAAATGCCCCAGATTTACAGTGTTTGATTATTGGATCCTGGCAACAAACTGCTGTGGAGTTAGACATTAGCAGAAACTGTGGAGACAATCTGAACTGGACAGCAACATTCATTTGACTTTTATCCTGTCACTAACATATTCCATAACTTCATGGAATATCAAAGCTTTGATTCCTTCAGCACACATTGCCAACAGAATAACCTGTCTTCCTGTTTGCTGCAAATGTTTTTTAATGAAATATAGGGGTCTAAAATCAGTACAGCACTGGCACCAAGAAAAACTTCAATAAATGGTTAACAGATGTCCTCTGTTCCTAGTTCATTCCCAGTAAGCACCAGGGCTTTAAAGCTTGGGTGAAGAAACACTAACAGATCTGAGTGTTTCAGTGCTGTTTTCATCACTGGACATGGGTCAGTGCTATCTTGCACTGGCGGAGTCCCTTTGCAGTGCCTGTTCTTCATGGCTGAGAAACTGTTATGGAGGAAGCTACCATTGATAAGGCTCACTCAGTCCTGCTAAATGAAGCCCAAGCATAGCTGGAGAAATGTGTCTGAACTCCTGCTTAAAAACAGAACACAGCGTTAACTTGAAGTCTGTTTTAAGCCAATGTGCCTATACTGAATGCACCCAACTACCGAGCAGTGGAGGAAAATCACACAGGGATTTTTGCCTAAAAATTTTCATAGTAGGTGGCTTACACAGTCTTGATACAGAGAGAAGACAATGACTAATCAACATGCATTAACAGAGTCCAAGCATCTCCAGAATTACTCACAGGTAAACAAACTGGGCAGTATGCTCAGTCTGATGAACTCTGTGGGCTTTTGCAGGTGTTGTGTCCAAGATAATGACAGGTCACACTATTAGCTATGGAGTGATACTGGATTCTGTATGCTGATCAGCCATCTCACTTCTTCAGACTATTTTGTCCCTATATTAAATTTGAGTCTGTATATTCCTGGAAAAGCTGTTTTCAAGTTTGGCTGTTCCCTCACATCCTCTTATGCTTTTTATGGCACTGTCAAAATTGAGAAGCTTTAGAAAGGAAGTGTGTTGGGGGTCCCTCAGATTAAAACTGATTAAAAGTGTTCCAGGCACTCTTGGGCTCACTGACTTGGAGCCCTTGCTTCCAGATTGGCCAGAATGCTGTAGCTGCTGATGGTTAGCAAAGTGATGCTATTACTCTGGGAAGTATTGACAGCTTGCAGGACTGAACACTAATATGATAGCTTAACTGACATGGCAGCTGCTGAAAAATGAACACATAAAAAAGTTCTTTTACATGGAATTATTTCATGGAAGGGTGGTGTTTGGAGGGCCTGATTGCTGAAGTTATCATAGCTGAGTGGCATTGTTTGGATGCTAATTTTCTGCACCATGTGCCATTTTTTTCTTCAGATTTACAGTAACGTGACATCCTGTTCTGTTGCTGTGCAGTTCATACTGTTAACACTCTAGTTTTGCACCTCAGTGCTAGCAGGCACCTCTGTTTTCTGCCTTTATTAAAGCTGTGCAGATTTGTGCATAAAACCAGCTGGTTAGAGTCTGTCTTCCAATTTAAAAGCCATCTTGCTACTAAAATATTTTCATCCTATCATTCTTTTTGAATTGTTCTCTAAAAGAAATATAATAAAGTAACCTTTTACTTGCCAGAGAGTTCTTTGAGGATCATATCTGTTGTCTTGATTCTTGCTGCTGCTTTCACATAGGATCAGGCGAGTATCATCTCACACCAGAACAACTCATCATGGCTCTACAGCTAAGAACAAATTTATTATGAAATGAAGAAGAGATTTCAGTTATAGATTTTTTTATTTTTTTTTTTTTTGTGCAAAATAAAATATTACTTAGTGCAGGGCAGTAAAACCCCACCTGGTAAATGTTCGTGTGTTAGAAGGTATTTTTGTGGAGATGCTTTCTTGAAAAGTGTGTTCTTTTTAATGAAGGTGTGCTTGGGAGAAAGAGCTCTAATTAGAAAACAAACAAATCTTCAAACCTTGTCAAAATTGAAGAGTTAAGTTTTCTTGTTAAAAGATGCTTCCTTTTGTGCAAACCAAACAAGCTGGAGAATGAATTGTCAGTTGAAATGTTCCTTTTTACATTAAGCCAAACACCTTGACCCAAACCTGTTAATTTTTTTGTTTTCCACAAGATTATGTCAAAACATGTATTTTGTTCCTGTTGGGAACGTGCATTTACTTTGTACAATAATCCCATAGTACAAATGGCAGTGTTTTCCCCATTTACTGGAGTTTGAGTCATGGGAATTCCAAATTTAAGCCTCACCTGCAGCCTGCTGCAGTTACTGACATACTTTGAGTACTGGTGCTGAGCAGCTGAGTTGACCTGTTAGTGCTTAACATGGCATACTACAGTAATAACTAAAATAAGCATTGCCAGGAAATGTGGCTTAGATCAATTGTCTCAGGGCTTTTCAGATGTGGCTCAAATCTTTTCCAATTCAGTGCTGCAGAAATGTTCTCTTATGACCTGGGGGAGCAGGGATGAAGAGTGGGTAAATTCCAGCACCACTGTCTTAGTCACTGTTTGTGCTGGCAAACTTGCCAAAGAGGCCAAAGACTCCATAGCTTAGAAACCTGAGCTACAGGGCATAGTTTGACATCAGATTTAAAGTTCTATCCCTGTGCCTGTGTAGTAATGCTTCCTATCACAGGGAGGACTGAGCTCCTGATGCCTACACCTGAGTGTCAGGGATGCAAGCAGAGAGAGCTTCCTGAAATTGTACTTTCTCTTCAACTCAGTATGAGGTGCACTTTTTGAAGGAAACAGCACAAAAAGGAAGGAGAAGGAATGGTGAAACCAAGCAATCTTTAGGTTTCTTTATGTCCTGTTCAAAAGGAAGCTTTTGCTTCCTAGCCCCCCTTGGTTCCTTCCTTCAATTCCAATTCACTTTACATCCTTTTCACTTCCACGTCTAATGGGGATGACCTACATTCTTATGCTCAGCACCTATAATTTTATCTTCTTAAAGAGCTGAGTGTCTCATTTAAACACTATAATTCCTCTGAATCACAAAAAACTGACCTCAAATTTCCGCTAATAGTTACTTAGTCACATTGATTCCTCTGTACATGTAATATACAGGTACATATGCAACCACAGCTTTGGCATAAAATTGAACTCATTCTGTAATCAGGGCTGGAATTACTCCAAGAGCTTGTCATTCAGTCTGTCTTCTCTCCTAAGTCTGGATCAGCAGTACAGAATTTATTCCTGACTGATTTTTGTCTACAGCGTTCTTAAACCTAAACAGTTAAGAGGCACAACATATTCCAATGCTAATGCTAACATTTAACGTTCCTGCTGAAGTACACTACAACTTTTTCTTCTTACCATCATCATAGATGTGGGGAATAGTAATTTACTTAGTAGCAACCTTCATTTCTCTCATGTCAGAAATCTCTTCTATGGGACAAACACAACCCCAGTTTCTTCAGTTTTCCCTAATGGGACTTGCTTGCTCTGATGTTATGTTTTCTCTGTTTGTGTTCTGTTTCTCTTATCCCCATTTAGTCTACATCATCTTTATCTGGGAAGATGACTTTGAATTCTGTTCTTATCCTTAAGACTTTTCATAGTCCTTCCCACCCTGGAATAGATTTATAGGCATACTGTCTTCAGTACTTGCACTACTGACCTGAAGGACAGATTAATACTAATGCAGAATCAAACCACGCCAAATCTAACCTGACAACTTTCCAGCTGACACTGGAACACTAGTAGTTGGTCTCTAAGGTGGTTTTCCACCCATTTTTGAGTTCACACTCTGGTGGCTCTTTTTTCCATGTCATTGATGAGAATGATGTAAGAGTTGATGTACCTTCCCAAAGTCAAGACTCAAGACTCTACCCACAAGACTGATGATCTTGTTGCAGAAGGATGTTAGATTTCTGAAAAGAAAATAATGTCAAATAAGTATCCCCATTACTTTGTTATCTTTTGGTGCTTGTGTGTTGCCTTATTTCTTAAGCAGTAAAGTGGGGTTCACTGGTCTGTAATTCCCAGGTCTGTCCTTTCTAATACAGTAGCTGTATGTGCTCACCCCTTCTCCTTTATCATAGCTTTGGACTTTGGTGGGGTAGTTTCTTGTATTCCATTAACTTTTTTTTATGTTTGCATTTGAAGACAAGTAACATTCAGCAGTGGTGCTAATCATCAGCAGTAATTTCATGGAAAAATGGGGACTGGGAGCCATTAAATGGGTACGGTGATATAGCCAAAAGGTCTGTCAGGAAGTTTCCCAAACTGAAAATAGGTGGACAAAATCAGCTGTATCAGAAACTTGTTGGGAGGCGGTAGATGGAAACCAATGGTGTGGTGTGGCAAGCGTCACTTATAAAGTAAGGGAAGTGAAAATATGCATAAAATGCCAACATATCTGAGAGACAACACAAAGTTAATTTAACCTTCCAGTAAGTTTGTTTTCAGTTTAATCTAGTGGGTATTGCTTAATAGGGCTGGCTTTTGGACAGGTTTTACCAGACAAACCCTGTTTTTCTTCCTGGAAATCTTTTGTTTATGGTAGATTTTAAGGAATGTGGACATCTTCTTTTAGGATTTTTAGATGTCTCTGTAATCAGCTAGGGCAACAGTGCAATTCAGACAGGCTCTGCAATGTCCTGGACTGGACATCTAGCAGGTATGCATAGGTCTGGTGTGTCCACTGCATCAGAGGCACCACACAAATACTGCTTTGTGCATGTTGTGAGTTACACCTACTGCAGCAGGGGACATAAGGCATCTTACTGTCTAGGTTCATACCATCTCAGTAGACCAGTAGGTCTGATGCATTTCCTAGGTGAGATGTATCTGATTTTGCTCTGTGTGCTCACACAATATGTTCACTTATGCACCTGGCTGAAGAGTTCTGGTCAAAACACTGGAGGCCAAATGCTCTGGCCGTGTGCTGCCTAGTGATTGAATTCTGAAGGAAGAGTCCCATTTGGGTAGTCAGCTGTGAGCCCTGCAAAAACATCCCATAGTTATGCTTTTCTAACTGCTAGCACCAAATCTGAGCTCAGCATCCACTGAACATCATAAAGATTCTTCAGTATGAACCCTGTATGTTTAGCCCTTAACTTCAGATGCCTTCTGTCCTGTATACCAGATGTTGTGCTTTAGGGAGCATAAATAGAGCAGTGAAGAGCTACTGCTTCTAGAAACAGGGAGGAGGGAAGAAAGGAGGATGTCTTCTCACCTGCGTGCAGTGACACCCAGTTACCTGAAGAAGTTTCTTCAGTGGCTGCTCCCTACAAGCTGGGCCCACCCCTATACTGCAGCACTCCGGGGTGTTTCAGGTGATTGTTGCTCCAATGAAGTGTTTCATGACTGGGATGATTTCTTTGATGGAAGAAATAGGGAGCTGGACCAGGAACAGATGGCTGGTAATGACATCTTAATTCTAGAGAGAATGAAAGAGGTATTTCATTATGGAGTGGTATATTTAAATTGCCTTCAGGTGTTAGTTTAAGAGAGTAGAGAAAAAAGAAAAGTTAAAAAGATTTTTAAGATTTAGTAAAAGAGATGGAGTGGTTCAAATCAGACCTTGTAATAATGCCCTACAAACCTGTCAGGTTGTAGTAATGTGACAAGCGCTAGCTAAAGGGAATCATTGCCCCACGTATGGTGATGGACTTGTTTCACTTTGATGAATCAACTGGTTTGAATTATTAGAAAAATGAAATGTTTGCCCTGGTTCAGAATTCCAAACGCCCCTTCAGGATAAAAGGACATGCATTATGTCTTTTTAATAACTTGAGAATCAATTCTATGCTATGCAAAATGTTCTCTCTTTAGAGCACTAACATCAATTTTAAAACAAATTCATAGTGCAGCTGAGTTTGGTGACTAATAAGCTTCATTTAAATAATTTTTTTTCCTCTTGCTAAACTTTCCTCCAAACTGGACTTCTGTTAATAAACACGAATCCTAAAGGTTTATTACAACACTTTTAGTAGGCAGAATCCTGGCTGATATAAATGTCGACATAAATTAGGATTAATCAGGCTAATTCCTCTGTGAATTTATGGTGTTTGTGTACAAGAGATTGGAAAACTATCAATTCAAAGACCTGTGTCATGCAGAAAGCCACGCACTGACATCTTTCTTTCTGTGAAGGATGCCATTGCAGTGCTGTTATTTTTGTTATAGATGTAATCTAAACGGTGTAAACGGTTAATGGAGATCCATGCTCAAACACTTCCAATCTGTTTGCATGCATTTGAGGAAAAGTTCTCATAGATTTCTTAAAAATACACAAATTAATATTGCTTACTTTTCAGCAGGGGTAAATTAGGGTCTTGGAGACCTTCTTGGAATAGTCTGGAGTTAAATAATATTGCATGTTTTTCATTTTACTATGATGAATGCAAAGCTATTAAACAACCTTTTAAAGAGTTGGTGTAATTATCTGTAAACAGTAATGTTACAAAAAAAGGTCAAGTTGTCCTGCCATTAGAAGTTTATGGATATAAACTGGATTTATGTTCCCATAAAATGGGCGCCGACTAACTAGATTAATTCTACACAACTAAACCAACTGTAGTAATATTTAGAAACAATAAAATTATACCAATTAAAGCAATTTTATTCTTTTGTGTCATATTGATTAATGGTGCACTAAAATTAACCAAAGACCTTAAAATCAGGATGGTTGCAGGAAGGCATCCACATCTCAGCATTATTACCAACAAGAAGGAGCAGTTAAGGGAGATGGCCCTGCAATAGTATGAATATTTAATTAATAATTAGTCATGTAATTTCTCCTCAGGAATTATTATCCCTCAAACTGGTTTGTGAATTTAATTATTAGCAGCCTTTTTGTTTCCATGTCCCCTCATTACTGTCAGGATTGATGTAACATAAACTTCATTAAAAATTAAAGCAAGAGTCTTAATTACAAGGCTACCCTGACTGAAGTCAGAATTAGCCAAGTCAGTGATGTGCAAATGAGTGCATTATTTAAGAAACATGCTGGAAGTAGTTATGCTAATGTGGAAGGTTCACAGTAGCAGACCTTTTCACTTGCAGTTGCATATTCATTAAATGCACTATGCAAATTTAATGTAGCAGCCTTAGTAATGCGTTGTTAATTTATTCAGATTTATTGAGTAGGACTTAAAAAAAAGTACAAATTTAATTACTCTATCTGCTAGAATGATATTAGGAGAGATAGTGGAGGTTTAAAATGTGTTGATCTGGATTACTGCAGTTTGATGGAGGATGTAGTATCAAAGGACACAATTTTGATAACTAGGCTTGAAAGAATATTTGATTTACTTATGGAATGATCTAAGAAATCACTAAAATTGCACATGCTACTTCCCAATAGGAAAGTAAAAAAAAAAAAAGTCTCAGTTGTGTTAACTTAAGAGCTAAAGCAGTGCTGAGTCCACAGTCTAATGGATGTAATGATCCTACTGAGACCAGTAAAGGTTATGTATGGAGATCTATGGGAAGCAAACTGTCTTTGTGGAAAGTTCACTGGTTGTTACATGTTCCTTGGTGCTGCTGCTGATCATCAAGCTTAACAACAAGAATCCTATCCCTTTGTAACATTACTGGCAGCAGAAGGTAATTCATTAGCAGTGGCTGATGTGAAGTTTAAATTCCTGTTTCTTTTTATTTTATGGTTTGCAAAAACCCAACAAAACCACTGGAAATTTGCCACTGTGGAATAATCCTTGGCTGGCACATTTTTTTTCCCTGTGGCTATACATACATATAGGAAAAAATCCCAATGTGACTGCATTGTGGTAGTCACTTTGAAACCTATTGAAAATAACTTGGGCTGTTGTGGAGAGTCTCATGCCAGCGAGTGTAACCTTACTGTCATGAGCAATAAAAAAGCTGAGCTAGAACAATTCATTTCCAAATGTCTTTGCTTCTCTGCCTTGTAACAGTTCCCATATCCTGACATGTTGTTGTGGTTTAAGCGCAGTCGTAAATCAGAAAACCACGTAGCCTGCTCGCTCACTCCCCCCCACTCCCGAAGGGATGGGGAGCAGAATTGAAAGAATGTAACTCCCAAGGTTTGAGATAAGAACAGCCCAGTAACTAAGGTATAACACAAACCACTGCTGCTACCACCAATAATAATAATGATAAGGG
>WYDI02011007.1:0-17042 GCA_009867235.2 Psittacus erithacus | reverse complement strand
CTGGGGAGGGACTCTTCATTAGGGACTGTAGTGATAGGACGAGGGGTAATGGGTTCAAACTTAAACAGGGGAAGTTTGGATTAGATATAAGGAGGAAGTTCTTTGCTGTAGGGGTGGTGAGGCACTGGAATGGGTTGCCCAGGGAAGCTGTGAATGCTCCATCCCTGGCGGTGTTCATGACCAGGTTGGACAGAGCCTTGGGTGACATGGTTTAGTGTGAGGTGTCTGTGCCCACAGCAGGGGGGTTGGAACTAGATGATCTTAAGGTCCTTTCCAACTCCAACTATTCTATGATTCTGATTTCTGCTGGGATATATTGCTATTTCTTACTGAATACAAAGCAGGTAGGAAAACCCTGATTAAAGGTACATACTTTACCTTAAGCTATTGTTTTATGTGTATCTAGTATATCAGATTAAGTATACCAGGTAACTTATACGTCAGGTAACTACATTGGATTTGCCATTGGAACTACTTATTTTCCATGGGAGGCACAGCTGTCTGCCAGCCTTTGAAATTGCTTAGGAGTTTGAGGTCCTGGTTGCTATTTGGTTACTTTATTCCCTAGGGTGCCTAGCTTTTTATTCTGGTACTTATTTTTCCATCTGCCAAATAAGACAGTGTTATTAAATTCCCCCATCCCAGAGTGGTTGGCTAGTCTTCCTCTTACCTTCCTCTCAGCAGGAAAGATGAAACATAGATTTGCTGATGAAGGAAAGGTAGTTGTCCTATGTCAGCCCTCCTTAATGCCAAAATTGAGACCATGCAAATGCACCCCAGTTCCCTCCTGCATGTGCAAGCAATACAAAGGATGGGTTTCTTCAGGATGGATGCAAGTGGAAACAAATATGTGGAATTCCCTGGCACCTAGCCTGGTGCTTAGGTGATGGCAATGTGTGGCTTCTGGAAGGCACCGTCACCCAAGCCTCAGTTCACAAGGACAGGGATATATCTGGTTTTGAGTAATTGCCAGCATCCAGAGATTGTTGTATGTTTGTGAGGTCTTGTGTGTTGAGAAATTTTGATTTTACTTTTTTCATTAAAGAAATGTTTCCTTCACATTTTCATAGTTTTTCACACCTGTGAAACGTCTTTTGCATGCAGCTGTATTTAGCTGTGCGTAGTTGAGACAGGTAAGCTCCAGCATTGCAAAGCTCACAGTAAAGTTGAGGATAGTTGGCAATATTTGATATTTTTCTCCAGGAGTTTGGAGCAATGTCTTAGTCACTGCTTTTATTACATTTAAAAAAAGAAAAAGAAAAGAATGAGCAAACCTGTTCTTATGATGGGTCAGAGAAAACTTGAGAGCATGAACAAATTGAATATCAAGGGACCAGGAGTCTAGAAACCAGAGTGAGAGCCTGGACATCACCCACTGAAAAAGTTTGTATTTTAAACCCCAGCTGACAGCCTGAGGGGCAGAAGATGGGAGTGGGAGGGGTGGAAAGAGCATCCACTGAAGTGCTTTGGGGTGGCCGTCCTGCTTCTGACACCGAGCTGCAGCTTTTCTGCAGCCTCGCTCAAACACCGGCTTGTAGCAGCGTCGATATGTCGCTGCCTCCTGGGAGCTGTTATTTAGCGCAGCAGCAGCTAATTAAACCCTGGGAAGCAAAGCTCTGCTTAAGTGAACCTCAGCTACACCTGCCGAGGCTGTGCTGCCTGTCACGTGGACTTTGGAGGCCCCTTAAAACCGGAGTGCCGTTACCTCCTGGCTTGCCTGAAGCTGGGGAGCTGGCGGAGAGACTAGCTGCCCCAGCCGGCCAGGGGCTGAGGTGGTACCTCAGGACTCCATCGTTCTTCGTCCTCGCAGAGGGTGGTGGAGGCGGCAATGGCTTTCAACTCAAACCTCCCGGCAGCTACTGCCTCTGAGAGGGAAGCCACCAGCACCCTATCATGAGAGCAGGCTGCCTGTCAGACTCCATCCCCTACCCTGAGCTGTCTTTTAGCGATTTTTTAACCTGGAGATGGAACTTAGTGTGTTTTTCTTGTTTCCTTGAGGAAAGGAATCACTAGATGGCACTGCATCACCGCAGGAGAAGCCGCCTCCCTCTGTCTCTGGGATGGGTGAAAGATGTTGCTCGCCTCTATTTTCAGCTGTCTGTTTTCAACCTTTACCAGCAAAAAACCCCAAAAGCTGGGTCTGTATTAATAAAATGGTTTTAGCACAGTTTCCCTCTCTAGCTTCAGGAGTGGTAGCCCTGAACCATATGCCTATGGGACTTCTGGATAGAATAATACGCATTATACGGCTTGATAATTGTACTTTGTTCTTTTAGCTTGCTTCTGTCTCCCTGCTATCACCACTGCAACAGACTCAGAAGGCTTAATGGAAAAAAAAGAAAAAAAAAAAAGAGATTGGGTTTTTAATTTAAGATTAAACACCCCAAATTGTGGGTGATGTTTGGGGATGCGGATCCCAGCTAGGCTTCTAAGTTCTTATAGCAAAGGAAAATAATAAATGTACGTGATTAGCTACATGCACATAAAGAGCTAATCAAGAGCCATACATTGACATATAAGTGTAGACAGCATTGTTCATTGTGCTGTAGTGTCAATAGATTGTTGCTATTATGTGCTGCAAATATCCTTAATCAGAGGCTTGACTAAAATTACCTTCAGCCACCAAGCTTGCAAAATTGGGTTGTCTCATGACTACAGAGTTGATTGCAATAGTTTAACATTTCTATACCTATTTGGGATCCATAAGTTCATGGTTTGGCAGAAAACAAAAATAAACAGATGAAAAAAGCTTTAAGATGCACAAAATGTTTACTTTGGTCTGAAGCCCAAATGAAAAGGTTTTGGTAACTTCCTGTTGTCTCATTGAACCTTAATATACTGTATTTCTTTCTCATTTCTCCAAGAAACCTTGCCAAGTAGTAACACTTGTAAGAAGAGGGTGTTTAAGCTCTTTGCAATCTCAGAGCATCAGTCTTACCAGTGTGCTGTTTTCATTAGTAGCTGCTGTAGCTGTAGCACAATTACAGAGAGCAGAAATCTCATTCTTTGGAGGGAGAAAAACCTACTTACAAAATTTGCAAGAAATTGCACTGTACATGAAACTGTGATTCTTGGCTTAATGCTGCTTTAGTCCATTTTTGTGTTGCAAGACCATTGAAATGAAAAGTGTTTGAATTTTTAAAGTGAAAGTCTTGAAAGGTGCCATAACTGTGCCCAGTTTCTTCCCTTTTCTTACTAAGGGGGTTCGTTAGGTTAGAGCTGCAGCTTACTAATAATGAATGATGATAGATTAGCTTTGTCAAATAATTCATGTTTGCTAGCAGTCACTGGACATAGATTTTCATAATTATTTTATTGTACTTCCCCTTTAAATTCACAAATAGTTATTTATTTCTGTGAGATCTCATTGCAGTTGAGGGATGTGATATTTCTGTATGCTTCAGTCTCTCCATGGCAACTGTAAATGGGTCAAGCACCAATGCAGCCTGGCGCACAACAGCTAAGGGAAGGCACCTGCAGGAGTCTGCCCTCTCTGTGCCCTATGTTATCCTCACCTGGAGGTCCCCTGGGTGATGCTTCCTAGGACAGTATTGAGTGTTGAAGCCAAAAGGTATCATAGGAGAGTTTTGCTGGTGCTCACTAAACCTTGAGCATTCCCTGGATCTGATACAGGTTCTGTTAGAGACTATGTGTTCAGAGACCTGATGTTGCACAGACAGATGCTTCAGGTCCATGTGATTATTGCAGATATGTTATGATGCTTTCGCACACTGGAGCAGAGCTTGTGTCAAGCTGTGTTCTAGTCCCATGACCAAGAAAAAGAGCCTTGTTCTAAGGCAGTCTGAGGGAAGGGCTTGGAGGAAAGAGAGGATGATGGTGAGACTGTCCTGTTGTGTGCAAGAGAGGAAGGAGAACTACAGGCACAATGAATTCAGGCTCTGCTCAGTTGCAAAGTAACCTAATTTTCAGCACATTGGGGTTAGGGAGAACTCACGGAGGATACACATGCAGAGAACCAGCAGCAAGAAGGGGTGTCATGGTACCTTGGTGCTAGGGTACCTTGGCATTAGGCAACCTCATTTGGATCCCACACTATGTGGCTTGTAAGGCTACTTAGCTTTCATGTGGATAAGCAATTACATGATCTGAAGCTAACATGATTCAGTGCTGCAACTAAAATGGACAAGATGAAACAAGAATTAGAAATGACCCTACTTTGCAATACTGTGAGAATATTTCTGGACTGACTGTGGAGGGAGAAAACCCAGACATGTATAGCCATAAAGGTACAGTAGTGCTAGACAGATGAAATAGAAGCATGAATTAGGGTTTTGTAATAGGGACACTGAGGGATATTCCCAAGGCCAAAATGCAATCTGCCTGTGGAAACTGGGGTGTGGAATTCTAAACCTAATCTCTGGCACCTGTAAGACTTGCAACAGGATCTTTTCATTCCCACAGTGGTCTCGATCATTCAGTGGTAGGAATCTTCTTTGCTGATCTGTGACATAAGGTGTTGTATTTTCTGAAGAGTATCTATCATGCAATAGGATCATAAAATGCAAATAAATTCTTCTGAACAACCATTTCAATTGCTGGAGTAAGAAGCAGCCTTGCCATTATGATATCTTAGTAGTGGTGTCTGCTAGGAAAACTTATATCCAGTTGATAGTCCACATTATTGAATCTTGGTCAGGTACACGTCTGCTAGGAAGAAGAGACACTGATTATCACTTCATTGAGGGAGAGGTGACTCTCTACTCATCCTGGGGAAAAAAAGCCCAAACCCAAAGTAATGGCAGTCACAGACCTGAAAGAGCTACTAGCACACAACCTTCATGTGCAGAAATGTTTTTGTCTCTGTGGCCATGTTTACGTAAGCAAGTAATTCTGTGCACAAGCAGCAGATCAGTAGACTGGGGCAGGGGGATCACCATCTAATATATCTAAATTGTTAATGGTATTGGTATTTTAATATCGGATGGTTTTAATCTGGTCTCTTGATATCCCCATTTCACATGTGGTTTGAGGCTGTCTGAAGGACAAGTCATTGATTTAGCCACTTATTTTCTCCATTATGGACTGGAGTAAGTTTGTTGCATAGGTGGATGGAGGAGAGCTTTTGTGAGTTTCCTCCTCAGAGAATCTAGTTTGAACAGGCTAAGACGACTCCACAAGCCCAGCTGGCAGATGGTAAATTGGGACACTCAGAGTTTCACTTCAACACTGAACCAGAAGGGCAGTATGGGCACAAACTGGTGAACACAGCAAGTGCAGGCTGTTGGGGTCAAATGCTTCTGGTGTCTAAGTGGAGACTGTTTTGTTCTCAAGTCATTAAAATCTCAGCAGGGAGCTAGTTCCTTTGTCTGCAATATTGTCTAAATGATCACTTAGCTCACCATGGCAGTTAATCTTTTTTGCTTTCTAAAATACATGTCATAACAAAACTGTTAGATCATTTGCCCTCAGGATGTTCTTCATACTGTTTTTCTAACCTGTTAGCACAAAACCCCTTCTCTTTTGAGTCTCTAAACACATAGGTGAACTTATCTGAGTCATACATTCTCTCTTGTTTTTCAGGATTGGGTGGTAGTTAGAGTTATTCTTTAATTTAAAGACAGTTATTACCATTTTTTTAAATGCCTACATTCCCTTTGGTTGCAGAACCTGAGATACATGGAGCTGATTTTGGAGGGGTGTGGAGCAGTAGCAAAGCCATTCACATCACTGGGTCTGTATTGCTTTACCCCTTCTGAATACTACTGACTACATTAAATTGAGCATCTTTATTTTTAAAAAATTTAGATCTACAAATGAAGAAATATCTCTTGATTTTATTCATCAAACCTCACCATCACACAGTCTATGGATGTCTCAATTTAGTTAAATTAACTCATGTCATAGTCAGTGGTGGACAAGGAGTAAAAAAAGAAAAGAACAGCTGGCAAAGAGATCAATATTAGTATTTTAAGCTCAGGGTGCTCACCTTAGCCTAAGAACTTCTCAGATCACTCCTTCACATAAACAGCTATATACAGCTGAGAGTTGCCTTAAGATAGCAATTACTTCACTACTTCCTCTTAACTACCATGACCTCTCCCAGTGTAGGATCAAACAACCTGGAAATTGATGTATTTTACCCTTTCTATACTTAGTCCTATTTCCAGAATAATTCAGAACATCTCAGAGAAGGCCTCTGTGCTGTGGTCCAGAGCAGCATGTGAAGCAGAGACCTGATACAGACCACCATGTTGCAATTATTTTCACAGACTGTTCAGCCTTAATCTTAAACTTAGCTAAATATCTTCTCCATATTTTCTCCTGAGTCAACTGGATTCTCCAGGATCTCACTGTTCTGATGGTTAGATACCTTCTGTTTTCCAGATGCAGTTTATTAAAGGCCCTTTGTTCTTTGCAACACAATTCATTAGCTTATTTTTTTTCCCTAGCCTTTATTTTGCTAGGTTAAAATAAACTAAGTTCTCCTTATGTCCTTTCATGAAGAAGTTTTTCTATTCACTTATTGCCCTCCCCCCCCCAAAAGAAAATGCAAAGTGGATTTTGTTGAATGTAGGCTTGCGGAATTATATACAGCATTGTAATGCCTTTTACAGTGGCAACAGTATTAGTACAACTCTATCTTTGTGTGTGTGTGTGTGCAAATAGCTTTATGTTGCTCAGGACTGCTTGTTTTGGGATTTGTTTGTTTGTTTGTTTTTCATAGGTTTTCTAGCTACCCTGAGATCAAATAAAACTTCTAGGTCTTTTATGTTGTCATTTGTTTCCAAATGTGGCTTCCTCACTGCGACAGCAAGACTGAGATTATTTTATTAGTTTGTATGTATTTTTCTATCACTTACTCTATTTCTGTTTCAACAGTCTTAAAGAGCATTCTGTTTCTCTGTGATGATATTCTGATTCTCCTCCCCATTAGCTGTGATTCCCTGGTTTGCCAGCAGCGCCTTCTAGCTTTATCAGCTGTGGATTTCATTGCACTGTTCTTATTGTTTGGTATCAAGATCAGTGATAAAAACAGTAAGGAAAGATTTCTTCAAATGCCATCAACTGAGTTAGTAACTTTCCTCTTACTTAACATATCTGTGCTGTCTATTGGCAGTTGCTGGTTCTTTTTCAATGCAGTAACTCTCTTCTCCAGCTGAATGACTAGTCTCCTGTTTAGTACTGCATAATTTCCACAGACTCACGGAGTTTCTGAGGTGGGAAGGCACCTCTGAAGATTGTCTAGTCCAAACCCCTGCTCAGAGCAGGGTGCTCAGGGGAATGTCCTGTTGGTTTTGAATACTTCCAAAACAGGAGTCTCTGCAACCTCTCAGGGCAACATCTTCCAGCATTCAAACACCCCCATGAAAAACAAAGTAAGTTTCTTATTTCTAAATGGAATTTCCTTTATTTGTGCCAATGGCTTCTTGTCCTGTCACTGAGCACCACTGAAAAGAGCCTGGCTCCTTTGCTTTCTCCATCTGCTATTTATACACATTGATAACACCCCCAAGCATTCTTTTCTCCCATCTGAACAGTCCCAGCTTTCCCAGCTTCTCCATGTATGAAGAATGCTCCAGCCCCTTAATTACCATTGTGGACCTCTGCTGGATTGCTCTAGTATACCCATATCTCTCTTGTACTGGGAAGCCCAGGACTGGACCCAACACCAGGGGTGTGTCTCGCCAGGACTACCTGGAGTGCAACACTAGTGAATTGCCTCCATCTAAATATGCTGCTTATTGACACCCTTAATTACAATGACTTTTTTTTAGATAGTTGGAGAAAAACAATCAGGTTTGTCTAGTTTGATTTGTGTTTTCCAAATGCAAGTTGTACTTCATTTGGTTTCACCTCTCCATCTTTAAGAGTTTTCTGATGGGAATTAGATTCTGGGACCTGTATCTTGGTAAGACAGATGTGGTGAGGTTCATAGGTGTGTTAGAAGAAGAAATCTGTACGTGTGGGTAGAAGAAACTCTAGGATGCTGCTGTTTTATCAGATAAGTGGAATACGATTCAACAGATAATCTGTAAGGCTTTTCTGTATTTTTTTTCCCCACTATTATCAGTAATAATAAAATTTCAAATAAAAAGTTTTTTTGAGCCTGCATCTTAGCTTGCTAATCCGTAGCTTTGGAATTGGGATTGCTTCTGATAAGAAGGAGTATAGCTTTTATTTAGAAGGAATCTGCAGTGTACAATATATATAGTTGGAGTGCATGAGGATACAAAGCCTTCCTGCAGCTTTTCTATGCTTATTTTCATTCCACATAAAAGGCATTGCAATAGATATCAAACAAACATAGTATCTCTAGTCTGCTTGGGGAAACCTAACATAAATGCTTCTGTAAGAAGGAAATTACATTAAAATGAGATGACAGAAGTAATGGAGATTTAGATGAGAAGAAATCAGCTCTCATTATGAGGTAGGAAGATTGCTTATCTGTCTGTATTGGGCTAGAGCTCATCAAAGAGATTCCTGTTGATGAAGATAGATAATGGAATGAACATCATTTTCTTGCCTTTGGAGCTGGTAATTTCTATCCTTAGTGAGTGTATTGCTCATTTGTTTCCAAACATTATGCATATCACAAATAATACACGTGTAGTTCAGCAAAGCAAGCATGACTGATCTGAACATAAAGAAAATCAAAGTCCCTTCAGTTAAATGCATCACATCTTAACCAAAAAAGAAAGCAGATGATCAGGAAAACTGGCAATCAGAAAAACAAATCTTCAGCAATAGCTTGTGGCAATTGTATACCCTGAGGTGCAGGAGTTACCAGCTAAATAGATTGAACATACTGCAATACAGTCTTAAATACGATTCTCTGGCAGTGTTGTGAACTGCATTGGAATAAGCTAGCTATGGAGACACATCCTCTGATTGTGCAGATGCTTATGGATGAGTTTAAGCATTGATTTCTACTGATGTCAGGGCTAAATCTGCCGGCTTAACTAGGCCAAAATACACCTAAGCATTTGTGGGATGGGAGGACAGCTTTTTGTCAGTTATATCAAATCCTCGTATTGTCCATTAGTGGTCAGTGGAAAAAAGCATATGTATTTTTGATGACTGCTGTTCCCTAGCATCATTTCCAGTATACACATCTGTTGTTTGTTTAATTTCCTTTTTACTACAAATGATAGCTCTGCATTTATAGACCTAGAAACTACCTCACAGTACTCTCCCAGTAGTCCAGTCTGAATGTAAAAGTATCATGTCAGTAAGTAACACACGTGAGAGGGAGCATGGGACAGATACCCTGTTCTTGGAGCTGCTCTGGCTCCTGCTAGTCCCATGGGTGCACTTTAGGGTGTTGGTTCTGACACTTAAATGGGTTGGGATTAGAGCCACCTTTCCAAAGCTGAGCCCTTCTCTTGATTCCTCTTCCTATAAAAGGGAGGGGAGAGTGGGCAGGGAGTTGTCTGCCATTATCCCTTTGTTCTGAAATTCACTTTCTGCTTTCTTTGACCCAGGCTGAACTTAAAATGGAAATGGGAAATTTCCAGGTTTGGTTGTTTGGGAACCACTACTCAAGGCAGCAGCAGTTGCTAGCTTTCAGGGCAGGTTGCATGTGCCTACTTGCTTCCCAAACTAGGACTCAACTCCCTTCCATCTTCCCTTCTCAACTTTAAGCTTCTTGCTTCCTTCTATACACCTTTAAACAGTAGTTCACTTCATAGCTCCTATTTACTCCCCCGGCCTCCCCTCCCTTCCCTGTCTGCCAAAATGAATACTCTAATCCTACCCCTATTCTTTCTTAATTTCTCTTTGCCTCTCACCGCAGGGATAAACATGATCTAGCCTTTCTTCCATCCTAACCCAGTGCTCTCTGCTTCATTCTGCCAAGTTCCTGCCATTGGCATTGAATTCTAGGCACGTATGTGTTGGGTGCTACTGGTACAAACTCCTGATTGCCCTCTGGGGTACCATGAGGGATTTATCTGACAGTTCCTATGGAAGCCTCCATGCAGCCATTATCAAGAACTGCTGCTGCCACCTGCTCCACACATTCACCTGGAAGAGTTTTTCATACCCCTTATGGCATGCAGACCATGGATTGAGAGCCTCTGATCTCGACATCTGTTATGTGGAACTGCAGGACTTGGGTTTTAGGTGCGTCAGGTACATGTTGTGGAGTGTCTGCATATGCTAAGAAAGAATACATGCTTTGTTAGAGAGAAGGGAAAGGGGGTTTGTACATAAGTTGCAAGAATGTGAACTGGGCATCCACAGCATTTTAGTTTTGTCCCATGGTTTCCAGCATTATACCCATTTTATCTGTGAAGCATGAACTTCCATTTAAAACTGTCAGAAAGCACAAAGAACTTGTCACTAAAGCCATTTTAATGTTTTACAGGTGTACGAATTGATAGCTTTAAGTGATCACTTTCTGTCAGCATCAACTTCTACAATAGCTACCCTCCAATTTTCACAATACAGTTGGGTTTTTTTTCCTTTATGAAATATTTGAAGAAGAATGAGGTTCCTATAAGATACTGTCATGGTTTAAGCCCTGCCACGCAGCTCACTCACTGCCCACCCCCACCTCCTCCCTCGGCTCCCGGAGGGATGGGGAAGAGAATCGAAAGAATACAACTCCCACAGGTTGAGATAAGAACAGTCTATTAACTAAGGTATAACACAAATCACTACGGCTACCACCAATAATAATAATGACAAAGGAAATAATGAGAAGAGAATACAACGGCTCACCACCGGCCAGTACCCAGCCCCACCCCAGCAGAATCTCCAGCCCTTCCGGGTAACCACCCATTACATCCTGGGCATGACGTGCTGTTGTATGGAATACCTCTTTGGCTAGTTTGGATCAGGTGTCCTGTCTCTGCTTCCTCCCGGCTTCCCCTCCTCTCTGGTGGAGCATGAGGCTCAGAAAGTCCTTGGTCAGTCTAAGCATTCTAAGCAATAGCTAAAAACATCGGAGTTATCACCGCTGTTCTTAGACCAAAAGTCAAAAACACAGCACTGCACCAGCTACTAAGAAGGAGAAAAATGACTGCTACTGCTGAACCCGGGACAGATACCAAGGAGCTGGCTCCTAATTTCAGTAGCAACTGTGCACCTAACTTGCTTAGATTAGTTTGAGAAAGTCAGACCTGTTGACAAGCCTCCCTTCCCCTTAGTTTCTAGATGTTCAGTATAGTGTCATTCACATTTGAAAAATTCAACATGCTTTATATTTAGTTTATGCGTAGAATGAGTCAATTAAACAACCTGTGGACATATAAATAAGCAGCTAATCAATTCTGGGATCCCTGTTGATTCTGTTGTGTTAGTGTACTCTTTATAGCCATTACCTATCCCCCACATGTAAAGCTTACTGCTAATGTGCTTCTAACGCTCAAGAGGCATGCTTCTCTAATCAGTTAATCTTTTATAAACAAAGCAGTGTATGTCATGCAGGAAATTGATTGAAACCTATGGCCTGTTGTGGTGTAGGATTCAATGCAAAATCTTTCAGATGCTCTAGTAAAGCATGCCCAAATAGCAGGGAAACATTATTTTTCAGATCAATCTTTGTAAAAGCTCCATCAGCATGTGTTCACAGAATTATTTATAAAGAGGATGTGTCTTTGCCTTGAATGCTTATTTATAGTCATATTATAGAGGTAAGCAGTAGCATTTTTAACAGCTTTGAAAGAAGGTTTGGGAGGGGCTTTCTAAGACTTCAAGATGAGTGATCCAGGCATCTGGATTCACAGAACTAGAACTGAATATCTTGAAGCTCATCTCTTCACTGTGCCATCGACCTCCTGAAAGATGGGAGGTCCTGCTCTTGGCTTTCCTTTTTATCTTCTTTAGTTTTGTCTATTTACACTATAGCATCTAAGAACAGGGAGGTTCAGGTCCAATCTGTCAAGTTTGCCTAAGACCTCAGGTGACTTTCAGAGCAGAAGTTCTTCCTTTCATCAACTGTATCTTTCTAGACTGAATAAAGGGAATATAACTTAAATGACAGTCAATAACAGTAAATATTCAAGTTTGCTTAAACTGGATTGTCAGTTGCTATGTGTAGAGTACATACAGCTGGACTCTCCAAGGAAGTCTGTGACTTACATGATCGTTATGCCTGCAAGTGTCAGTTTTTCCTCCTAGGATATACGCTGACTTTACTTCATTTTAGACTTTACTGTTAATTAAAGGTCTTAGGCAATATAATTATATTTATTCAAAAGACATTTGTACATAATCCTGGGCAACCAGCTCTAGATGACCCTCCTGGAGCAGGAGGTTTGTACAAGACAACCTCCAGAGGTCCCATTCAACCTCAACCATTCTATGATTCTGTGAACTACAACATGAAATAAGATTAGAGCATGAAAAGGGGAAAAGAAAGCCTGGAATAGTGTGATGGGATAGATGAAAGCACTTGCTACTTGCTCATGAAGATGTTTGCTTCAGTGTTGAATCAAAAACCTTGGGGATTTGGGCAGTCTGAGCTGTGATGTAGCTCTGTGAAATGTGGTGAAGTGGCAATGAAGATGAATGCAGTCCATTTTGCCATTGAATGCAAAGACGTGGGCAGCAGATTGGGCCTTTAATAATTGAGTATATTGGCCCAGAAGTAGAATCCCTTCTTTCCTCCCTGCCTTCCTTCCTCCCTCTCTCCTCTCTGCAATACGCATACCTTTATTGATGCCTTTTGTAAGCTGGTCACTGAAGATCAGAAATCATTATTTTACTCTAGCAGTACGTGCCTTAATGGTAGTTGTGAGTGAAAATGAGGCTTTTGCAATTTTTAATGTGTATTAGTCTAGTATAAAAATTGGCTGTACTTAACCACCATATGGGATAATCTCCACTCCTTTGGATTAACACAACCAGTTAATTTCCTTACTCAATTTTTATGCCTTCCAAATTGTTTAATGCTTACAGCCACCTCCCACTTTAGAAGTTGTGTGGCCAAGCTAAACAGATTTAATAGTTTTAATCTTTCTGCGTAAATCAGACTTTCTTACTGTAGATGCTGAGGTTATACCAGTTCAAGGAAGCTAATGTCATGGATTAACATTCCCACCCCATGTGTGCTCACCTAGTTGCCAGATGGTCTAAAGAAGAGATTTTGAACATATTCCTGGATAAAAACCATCCTGGTTTGTCATTACAGGAATGCTTCTTATTTGCTTTCAAAAATCTATACAGCCCAGCAGTGAGGATAGTCCAGGGGCTGGAAAACCAAAATACATGAACAAATTCAGGAATGCCTGATTTTATGTCCCTGCATCACCTTCAATCACCTTTTTCCTGGCAAACCACTCAGGGCTTACATGCAGGTTTTCTTCTCAGCACTGCAAGACTTGACTCCTTCATGGCCACTTCAAGCCATGAAGTGCAGCTCTCCTATGCAAGGTGAATAATACACAGGGAATTTTTAGGCACCAGCTTAACTGGCCTCATGAGAGGTGGATACTTGCTTTACAAGATTCCTGTCTCTCAACACTTTTTCCAAAGTGGGTTGATTGCTCAAATGCAGAGGTGTGGTGTCAAACCACATGCATGAATAGCTGCTGAGTTGAACTGAAAATGTCCAAGATGACTGAGAGAGGAATTCTGTTCTTTTCTTTGCTTAACTCAGAGCAAAGTGTTTTGCATCCTGGGGAGGTACTACAACCGTGGATAATGGCCCCTTGCTGGGAGGATATCTCTTTGCCCTTGTACTTTTCCTGCTCAGGGCTTAGCTCTAGTGTAATTGCCAGGAACTGGCAGGGCAAGAATTGTGCCTTAGGAGCATCCCCAGAGACCTTATGGCCCCAGTGGTCTGGTGAAAGATTAAATGAGCACTAGTGATACCTAGAGCACAAACAGGGTTAGGTGACTACTGAGCAGCAACCTCCAGCCTTTTCCTCTTGTCTGTGCTGGGGTCTTGGGTGCACAACTCAGCCAAGGGCGTAAGCTGATGAGGGATGGCTTCCCTGCATCGCCTCACCTGGCAGATGGGGATAAGAGTGCTTTGCTGTCTCTCATGGATGCCATAAGAATAAATAGATTAAAAGATTTTGCAGCGCTTGTAGGTGTGCAATGGGGGCTTTAAGAAAAGTTAAGATCAATAAACTGGCAGCAGCACTACAGAGGGTCTCCTCCAGTTTAAAAAATACAATATTAATGCTGTCTAGCTAAAACTGCTTTTTTCTTTTTTCCTTTTTTTTTTTTTAAACAATGAACTTGTGTTCAAATATTGGGATTATAAAACTTTGGTTTCCTTCTTTTTGGGGGGTGGGGAAGAGGGCAACAAGGAGAAATCAAAATTGGCCAATTTTTGAAAATCATTTCAATGTGGGTACTTTTTTCCACACTAAATCTCCTTTATAATAAGGGAAATTCACTTGAAGTGCTCATTGTTTATTTGATGCCACTTGATAAATCAGTAGAAGCCAGCTTAGGAGCTTTGGTTTGTGCCTTTCAGATTCACATCTTAACAAGTGATGTGAGGAGAGCTACTACAATCCTTAGAAGAATTACCAAGAGGCTTGTGGTTACTCTGTTTTATACAGCAATGCTGTAATTAAGCAAAAGATTTTTATTGTATCATTGCTGTATGTGTAGTAAGAGTTAAAATCCTTTCTTGATTCAAAGGTGGTAATTTGTACTTCCTATTCTTCTCTTTAAATTTTATATCAACATCTGACAACAGGAATTAAAATAATAACACTACTACCACTACTGCTACTACTATTACTAATACTAAGAAAGTATTAGCTCAAAGTGAGTAGCTGTGTAAAGTTACCTATTTTTTATTCAGATCAAAATCTGGACATCTCTTTTTCCTTAGTATAATCCAAAGGCAATTAAGAATGCTGAAGCCCCCGCTGTTTTCCCCTTGTGACATTTATTTATTCAAATTCTTAGGTCATCAAAGACCTGCGTTTGCTATTTGCCACTCATTAGCATGTGTCAGATTGGCATCTGTGGGATTTCTTTGTTTAAAAACACAATGTTTTCTTCTCCAAAGATGTCAAGCTCTTGAAAGTGTAGATCTATTTTAATGGAATAGGTTGAAGTAGATGAATGATGAACAGTACTCCTCTCCTTTCAGATTAATGATCAATTGCATGGACGCCATTTATGGGCTCTATATTTGCTCTGTTTCATCTGTGCTGCCCAAGCATAGTACAGCTTTCATTTACTCTCTCTCTTCTGGTAGGGCACTAGGTATTATACTTTTCATGGCGCAAGTCAAATCCAATTTAACTTGTTCTTTTTACCCTGAGGGAATGTCTTTAAACACTTCTAATTCTCATTCCAGTTCTTTCAACAGCATGTCTAACAAAGTGGTTGTTTGCCTTAACACTGCATAATGTGACTGCAGTTTTATTTTGCCCAGCATATTGCCCATCACATTTTAATTTTCATCTAGAGAAGCAGAAATTGTCTTCTCAGATGTTTGCAACAAAGGTTACACTGACATAAAGCAAAATGAGAAGTGTGCTCCACCCTGTGCTGTCCTGGGAGGTAACATCTTCCCAAGTAGAAAGCTTCTTGCTTTAGATGTGTTGTACTTCTCCTATTTTTAGCAACACAGGTTGTACTTAAAACTAAAATTCAGACCTGAGAAAGTGAAACATAATGTGAAATGAGTTGATCATCTGTGCTGCCTTTGTATAGGTGTATATGAGGAAAATGGGCAAAGAAGGAAAAATTAACAGAGAAATGGTAGCTGAGGAAAGCCTCAGCTACCATTTCTCTTAGGCTCCTAAATCAATGGGCAAGGAGCCTGAACCTTGAGTCTTGGTGGATGAGTTAGTGCTGATTATGGTGAAATTCCCCAGAAGCTGAGAACCCGGAATCTTTGATACCTTCATATTCCCCAAAGGAAAAGAGGAAGGATGAACTCCAGAAAAACTCCTGCTTTTCACTACAATTTGGCCAAAACTTCTTGGTTTTGACCAGTCAGTAGTTTCTAGATAAAAATCTGTTTTGTTGGGAAATTCCCCAGCAAGTGTAACAAGATCCATATTGAATTGTTAACATGATAATATATGAACAAGTAATAGTTCATTGCTCAAGTGGGTAGGAGGACTAAAAACATGCAGAAAAGTATACACTGAACTCTGCTAATTATTTAATGTCCAGCCTGAGAATATTTTTGTTATTAATGACTTGCTGACTCCACTGAAAGCAGTCCTGTGGAATGATTCTGCCCAAATGTCTTCACTGTCCTTCCTCTTTCTGTTTGTTTTTGATTACACAGACCTTACATGGAAACAGAATTATTTTTGTCCATGAGTTCATCTGCTTCTCCATTTGGCTGAACTCCTTGTCCCCTGTGACATCACTCTATTCCTCATTTCAGCTGTCACACACTGGGATCAGAGCATCTTTTATTTGTTCTCTCTGGATCAGACAGGTGGAAAAGTGCTACAGTCTCCCTGCAGAGCTTGCTGTTTTCTAAATGAAGGGATGTTTTCACTCATGCATAGTTCTGGAGCCCCCAGGAATAAATGACAGCTGGGGTGCCAGTCACAGCAATAGCTGTAGTCACTGATGATTTTTAACATGTCAGCTAATAATGTAAGGGGCTACACAAGTCTCATCTGTCTTTGATAAATATCCTTCACAGTATAATGGGTCAGGTGAGGAGAAACCACATGATATGCAGGCAGGATTGACTCTGAAAAAGGTGTCCTGATGATTAGGGCAGTGGGGGTGTAAAGCCAGTAAGGGATTTTCAGGCACAGGGATGAAACGACAGGATGTTTTTTCTCTCAAAGCTGAAATCGATTCATAGAATCATAGAATAGTTAGGGCTGGAAAGGACCTTAAAATCATCTAGTTCCAACCCTCCTGCCATGGGCACAGACACCTCACACTAAACCATGTCACCCAAGGCTCTGTCCAACCTGGTCATGAACGCCGCCAGGGATAGAGCATTCACAACTTCCCTGGGCAACCCATTCCAGTGCCTCAAAACCCTCACAGTAAAGAACTTCTTTCTTATATGCAATCTAAACTTCCCCTGTTTAAATTTTAACCCGTTAACCCTTGTCCTATCACTACAGTCCCTAATGAAGAGTCCCTCCCCAGCATCCCTATAGGCCCCCTTCAGATACTGGAAG
>WYDI02011004.1:8594-27875 GCA_009867235.2 Psittacus erithacus | reverse complement strand
ACTGGAGCACCTCCCGTATGAAGACAGGCTGAGAAAGTTGGGGCTGTTCAGCCTGGAGAAGAGAAGGCTGCGTGGAGTAAGGATACTCATAGCAACCTTCCAGTATCTGAAGCGGGGCTATAAGGATGCTGTTGAGGGACTCTTCATTAGGCACTGTAGTGACAGGACAAGGGGTAATGGGTTCAAACTTAAACAGGAGAAGTTTAGATTTGATATCAGGAGGAAGTTCTTTACTGTAAGGGTGGTGAGGCACTGGAATGGGTTGCCCAAGAAAGCTGTGAATGCTCCATCCCTGGCGGTTTTCGAGGGCAGGTTGGACAGAGCCTTGGGTGACATGGTTTAGTGTGAGGTGTCCCTGCCCGTGGCAGAGGGTTGGAACTAGATGATCTTAAGGTCCTCTCCAACCCTAACTATTATATAATTCTATGATTCTATGCTGTTATTTGGTAAATCTCTCCTAACTCTGGCTAGGGTTGTATCAGATATCTGCTGTGAGGCAGGTTTTGAAGCACTGTAATAAGTTTCAAACACATGGAAGTCTAAAACACTAGAAAAATTATAAGTTAGAGGTGAAGAAAAATTATAAAACAGGAGCAAATGCTCTGTCATTTAGTTTGAAATTTTATCTATTTAATCGAATTATCTGTTTTGGGTAAATATCTTTTATTTTGGCTAGCATTCTTTGAAATTTCAAGTTTGGCCTTTGCAGTGCAATTTAGTGTTCCCAGCTGGTGATAATACCTTGTTGTATAACATTCAGTACCTGTGAATTTTCTGAACCTCAAATTCCTGTGAATTTTTGCTCTGTGGTCATTAAAGCAAACATGACTACAATTGCCACATTCATTAAAATGATGGTATTTAAACATGTAATTTGAAATGTGTATTTTTTTAAAGAGGAAGACATCCTGAAGCAGTGTCATGGGAGACTGAAATCACAAAGAGCCAGAGCAGCTAGGAAGATGGATGGGGTGTTTTTGCTTTTTTATTTTGTAACATTTCTCTGCAAACTCCTGATAACCCTTTTTTGCAGACCTTGGGAGAGGGAGTAAGTCTACCATCGGGGAGTGCTACATGAAGCTCTGCCAGACAAGCAAGACAATCCCAGCTTCCTGTAATCTCTGCTGGTCTTTGCCTGGGTAATGTATTTTGCCCAGTGGAAAGCCTCCTGATACTGATTACTGTTGCAAATTACTCCTCTTCACTGACAACATAGAGACCATAGCATGGTCTTGGAATGTTAGAACTAGCTGTGGCAGTTGGCAGTAGTTTTCTTTACCTCCCACCTTGAGGACAGAGGGAAAATAAACAGGAAAGTTCACTTTTGTTGTCACTGACATTACATGTTTGTGCTGCTAGAATATTTTCCTGATTTTCTTTTCAAGGTGCTGGCTTTCAGATGTCTTCTGCTGCGCAGGTGGGATCTAATTTTTAACAGGTTTTTTTTTCCTGTAGTAGTTGAAGTTATGATCCTTCTTTAAAGGGGATAATTTAGAAACAGTCATGTGAGACAAAACCCTCAAAACCTACTTTGATGACAATTGTCCGACGATACTGAGTTTTGCGTTCCAGTCCCTGCCTTTCCCTCAGTGTGGCGCTAATGGGGTTCACAAACTCTTGCACCTGGTCACTTATATTTTCCAAACACATCTGTAAGCTTGGCATTTTTTGATACTTATCAGTCTGCTTAACTGGATTGAAACTGGCCAATTGACTGGGGAGTACAAGGTTTGGAAGACAGACACAGACTGGTGCATAGACCATACTACCACATGAGAGTTGCTTCCTCAGGAAGAATTAAGTCTGAAAATAGCTCTCTCGAGGACAGAGTTATTTGCATAACTATGCAGATTACATACCTCCATGATAATTTTAACACATTTGATAAGATATAAAAAAAATCCAGTGTTCTGTCCTGAGTTCACTAGAAGTGCAGCCAGTGGGGGAATCTCCTTTTAGGATGGGAGATTTCTAATGATGAGGGGGGTGACAACAAAACTGAAACTGGTACAAATCTTGGTGTTGGTGGAAAAAAAGTAAATTTTGAGTAGGGCAAGGTCTGGGGAATTTAATGTGGAAATAAGTTCACTTTTGCTAATAATACCACCAGACTGATACCAGCTTGCCCAAGCTGTCCTTTGTTACTTGACTGTGACCATTTCAAGGGGTGGCAGGGGAGATGTCGGTATGCTTAGACCACTCCATATTTCGCCACCCTGCAGAGGCTGACAGTCAGAGTACCAAACATGGAGATAGATTCAGAAATATA
The DNA here is from genome assembly GCA_009867235.2 of Psittacus erithacus. Lineage (NCBI taxonomy): Eukaryota > Metazoa > Chordata > Aves > Psittaciformes > Psittacidae > Psittacus > Psittacus erithacus. The sequence goes on along the minus strand of WYDI02011004.1, from coordinate 25,606 downwards.
TTACTGTTCTTGAACTTTAGAGTGCTACCAAAAATAACTTGCATCCACAAGAAGTCTGATGTCTTGCAACTGGCATTTGTGACTGACCCCTTTGGGAATATGGGCTAGCAGCCAAAACTAGATGCCTGGCACTGAATGGGAGCTTCTCCCAATTATGCAAGTGGTAAATACACATTTTTTTCTTGAGGTTTCTTATCTTCAAATTTTATACATCTGTGTAATCTTTTCTGTTCTAAAAGATTATTGGGAAGGCCCATTAGCAAGGCCTGTGAGCACTTTGCTGTAGGGATGGAAGATGAAAGAGAAAGTGGACTGTTAACATTAGAAAGCTTCATGGTTCCATGCAAGGCAGAAAATCAGGTTTGGACATAGTTTAGTGGTGTGTGATCCCATTCCAAGACTGAAATCAAACTAATTTATTTGAAGTCACATCCATATATAGTATGGATTTTAAAGTATAACTTTAAAGACGGCTGAGTGTACCAACTCATGTCACACGAGGTACTGAATAGGCTTTTATTGCTTTTTAGTGAGCATATAATCACACACTAAATCACCACCATATTAAAGTACTGTATGCACATGTATGCACACCCTTGAGGATCAAATTGGTATGTAGGAAGTAATGCCCTTACGTCTGTCTAAAGGGTGAACCTCTAAACCATTTTTGTAATAGCATTTTAACAATCCATTAAGAGCCTCCAATCTTCTTAGCAACAAAATCCATCACTTGCTCAGCATGTGTCCTTTAATGCAGCAGTCTTGCTTAAAATTGCTACTTATCCAATTATTTTTTTCACTTGATTTACAGCCAGTGTCAAAAAGTATAATGTCCACTTGCCAAGTAAATAGAAAAATCCATCTGCCCCTGCTTCCATTTGCCAGGTCTGTGGTATTATCATCACATTTGGACTTTTTCTTTTCCTGGTAATAGCAGTGTTTCAGTTTGCACTCAGATTCAAATACAGATGTAAATCTGCGCATTTGCCAGTGTTACTCAGTGAAGTCTGTCATGGTGTCAGTGTTTATTTAGCCTACCCAGCAGTTAGCAAGCAGGAAAGCTTTTCCTTTTAATGTTTCCAACAGTTGCTGAAGGAGCTGATCAACACTTTACAAAGAACAGAGTGGCCATATTTCGTTTTATATCTGATGCTCCCCAATCCAAACCATAACAACAAGACATATCAGGTGTTGCTTCAGGTATAGTTCTTGGTTCTGAGACAGAAATAAAGATGGACATGATGCATCCATCTGAGGATGTCCTCCTTCATGAAGGGAGAAAGAGGGAGCTCCCTTCCAGTGATACAGGGTTGGAGGTGAGCAGTTGTTACTGACCCACGCATATGCTTGTTGTTTCACAACCATCTGGATGATGGTGTGGCTCAGATTAAATTTCTGTTCATAACAGGTAAATCCTATGCTTATTGCCATGTTTAGGCAAACACTAGATAAATGATGGGGAGTACACATGGGATGGTGGGGCTTCAAAAGTAAGATTGTGGAGTCCTCCTAGTCTCAAATACTTGCCTGTGAAATTGGGTACATTTATATGCACGTCTTTGCCATGTTCTAGTGCAGAAATACCGGTGAGATGTTGTCATCCAGCAGTGTGGTCCCCCGTCACCTCTCTTACTGGATGACAGTTTGAGTGTCTCTCCATCCCTTTTATGTGTCATGGCTAGGGGCTTGGGAAAAAGGCTGCTATGGCAAAGCCAAGGGGTATCTTTGCCAGCCTTCCATCATTTATTCACTGCTTTCCACCATCCCAGGTATATGCCTTCACTGTGCCCCAGGGAAATACTGCGGGAGCTTGTCCCTTCTAGCGTGAGTCAAAGTATCCTGTGTCTCAGGTGGCCACTTACTAACAGGGGCTGCTAAGATGCAGGGAGCAACCCGAGGGGATAATAAGTGTTGCAGGAGAGCAATGAGCAGTCAAAGAAAGCAAAGTTGTATGAATAGTTTTGTTAAACAGAAGGAGAAGGTATTTGGCTTGGAACCCATTTTAGCTGAGAGCCAGTGCAGTTCAGTAATAGCAAGGAAAAAGCAATGGACAGGAAGGACAGAGGACAAGCCCTAGATTATGATAGATCTCAGTCTGGGACTAGGGTAGGTCTTAGAGCCTGTTCATTTTCCTTAACCAACATCTTGTATAGGTGCCTTCAGATCTGCTCCTGCCATGTGTTAAACATTACAAAAATGACACAGGATGGTTTTATCTTTTTTTTTTTTTTTTATTCTCCTCAATATTTTCTTATCAGTGTGCCCATCCACAAGATAATGTTTCTACCTGTCAGGTTCTCATATTCAGCCTGGGACCTGGAAATGAAACTGAGTTGCCATATATTTTTCTTAAAATGTGTATTACTGTCAGTAATAAAATTAGCTCCATAATATTTTATGCCTGAGTTGCAAATGATACAGTACTGCAATTTTTATGGCCATTAGCCATCAGCATTGCTTGTATGCAGGTCTAGGATTTTTAGGTCAGTTATTTCAGATACTATGTGTTTTTTTCATATGTCTAAAATTAAACTAGAGATATGTTATTCTGTTCTTTATTCAAAATGTTAAGTATTGCAGGGCTCTCTGTATGATCTGAAGCAGGCTATTCGCTCAGCCAAATTGCATATCATCCGGGCTGTATAATATAAGCCAACACTTGAACCCTTGGGATTCGTTGGGGTGATAAAAGTAAAAGCTGTCACTTAAGTAATAGCTATTGCTTGAGGAAATACAGTGAAGGAGAAATATGAAGAGTGAAAATACAGCATTTTGATCCTCTAGAAGGCAGAAGATAAAAATCCAGCAGAAGGTAAAATAATTGGAAAGGTATAAATTACAAATGAAAATTTAGTGTGCTTTTGTGTGTTTGTGTAGCTATATAGAGTCTTGGTTGGAAACTGGGCCTCAGCAACAGAAGGTAGGAGCTCCATATTTTATGTGGAATTCTCATTCCTTCCTTCCTAACAGCAGAACATAAAAACCACAGACTTTCATCCTACTTAGTACCACATAAGTTATAAACTGATGCCTTGGAAAGATTAATTAGGCTCCATACCTTTGTTTTTCATCTCTTTGTCAAAAGGTTTTCATGGTTGGTAGCAGGAGCAAAAAGCAATAGGAGTATTTTGGGAGTCAGAGAAGGAAAGTGAATGAGTTTGAAGAATCATTTGACATCAGTTCTGGGTGGTAATCAGTGCTCTTTGATTGACAAGCATCAGCCAAAAGCACTAGGTCCACTGAAAGATGTGCTACCCTTTTTTGTTCTGTTTGGGCTTGGGGTTTTGGGGTATTTTTAGGTGTAAAAGTTAAAAATTGAGTAAAATGTATAGGAAATGGAGTAACTTAATTGGTTGTCTCTCATTTTGCTCTTAGATTAGCCCACCTCTGGTTTTATCCATATGTCATTCAAAAAATCCTAGCTTCATTGATATTTTTGGATAATATTCCATTTGTTTTTTTATAAAGTGCAAGATTTTTGGTTTTGCTATAGATCTAAGCTAGGTGGAGGGTGAAGCAGAAATAACTGCATAAGCAGAAGTGGTTTTGAAATTAATGAACACCTGAAGAGATGGAAGTGTCGAAGATAACCAACACTTTATGGGTGGGAGTTAAGTCTGTTGGGAGGATGCTGTGATAACCATCAGTGCTTAAGTCTTTGTGCTGTAGATGCAGCCCTTGCAAGGAGGGTTGGCTTTTGCTTAGAATGTTGTGAAGCCATTCCCTGCCTAAGCACTCAGATACCTTATTTGTGTGAGTGTTGTGTTGTTCAGTGAAACATCACACAGCTCAGGCCACTGGAAATGGGGTTGGAAGAGAAGAGCCACTTCTGATGGCACGCATTCCTTTTGCTAATTGAAAGGGAAATTACAAACTCCTGTGCTTCACTGTTCATTACTACCATCTGCCAACAGTGGCCATTCATCTGTGTATTCTGGGCTCTCTGTCATTGTCTCTTTAAAATTACATTGCTTTTGTTCTTACATTCTCCATTTGGCTAGAATAAAACTACTCAGCAGTACGTCAGACTGTTCCAGGTCTTTCACAGACCACTTTTATGATGATGGGAAAAGAATACTGGTCTGCCATAGGAGCATTTATTAATGTATGTTGTAAGCCACTCTAATCAGATGTGCTATGGGTTTTTGTGCTGTACATATTGCTCCAGGACGTGAAAAGCAAAGCTTCTATATACAGTCACACAATGGTTCAGAATCCCAGAAATTAAAAAGAGACAAACCCACTAAGCCATCATACCAAGTCACCACAAGCCTGACTGTTTTGTTCCCTGCAGTCTTGTTTCTCCGTATTTCTGTACTCTCATCCTGCATATGTCCCGTGATGGGCTTCTGCTGCTCTCTTTGGGAGGCAGCAGCAGAGCCCAGTGGGTCTCGCCGTTAGAGCATGTTGGATGATACCTTTTGAAAACTGCAAAATCTCCCTGGCTACTGAGCTGCTTCTCTGCTCATTGCTGGCTGTGATTGCAGAACTTGCTGATCTACTGTACCAGAGGAGTCTCCTTGTTCAAAATATGCTAGGGAGGAATTGGCCCAAAATGTGAATGTTTATACATTCAATGTGATTTGTTTTAATGGTGATCTTCCAGTATACTGTAATTGGTACCTTTAAAATTTCCTCATACATTTAAGTGTTCTGTTGCACTTGCCATTGTCAGTTAGGATCTTAAGTTCATCCTTTCCATTGATATGTGTAAAGAACAGGGAATTCTGAGAGACCCCTGCCAAAGTAAGTTTGTACAGGTGTAACTGTGTGGTTAAAACATGCATATGTTCTGCAGGCGCACATTTAGGACCAGATATTAAAAAACTTTTTCTAATATCAAAGGAGTGAAAAGCAAAGGATAACAGTTCTCTTCTCTCTTCATACTCTTTTATTCTTTTGTGGAAGGAATTACCATTGAGTCATAAACCAAATGTTTTACCCTTCTGAGATTTTGGTGCAAGAGAAGTGGTTTATAATTGACCCAAGCTTCAGTGCCAGGAAATATGGCCATTGATGCTGTTCTCAACCAGTTTGTAGCTGTAGGAGCATCTCCTTGTTTATACCTTCTTGTTACAACTTCATTGCTTCCCTTCAGTTCCTTTCTCTTGAGTGTAAAAAGTTGAGGAAGGAGAAGGTCACCAAGACATGGTAAACTCCAAAATCAAATCAGCTCAATGAATTTTGACAGAAGCTTGTCTGAATTGTTCTTTAAAACCTTGCAACCTGGGCTGTTCAGTGGGTCTGTGATTCTAAGCCGCACAATCAGTGTGGTTATTGTCAGTTTTATCCTCCATATGAGCTAATGGGTCATCTTTGTGCTACCAGTTTGTGACTATCTAGAAAGTCATTCATATGCAGTGTACTTGGGGTATCAGAGATGCTCATTGCCACACTTTACCAGGAGATTATTAGGTAATTCACACTCCACTAATACACTGCATTCCCTTTACTTGAATAAAACAAAGAAACAAAGACCCCTTTAACTCATGGATCAGAAAAGAAAAATTGAGGTGTCCTCATAGAAGTTGTATCTGTGAGCTACAATTTTTCAGATTGCGCACACTGGTAGAAGTCAGCCTAAAATCACAAGAGCATTTGATCAGAAATATGCTAAGTTATTCCCAGGTTCATACAGAGCCAGGGATTTTTTAACCTACATCTTCATGAAGCATTTTGATTTCTGCAGCAGTGAAGTGCTCTGGAAGTGGAAAGTGCTACTTCAATTAGGCAATGAAATATCCTTGATTCGCTGCAAAGCAGAATAGCTCATGCAGCTTTCCCCACCTGTAGCAGAGATTCATCACCTTCATCCTAATGAGAGAAGCCTGTGATGTGTGGGAAGTGAAAAACTGGAAATTGGTAAATTAGGGATTTCCTCTTGTGTGTGGCAAATTACAGAGCAAGCTCATTGGCCTGATGTTAAACAAACGCTTCCTACATAAAGAAATAATCTTTAACATGTGGGTGTGAATTATCTGTAGCCCTGTGAATTATTTCAGTCTAACTGCTCATGGCACCAGAGGTCCCAAGTACAGTGACACTTGTTCTCTCAGTCCATGCCAGTCTACCAGCGCCGGGCTCTGAGGGGTAGACTTACCTTTTCCATGTTGTCTTGCAACTACATGAATACTAATTTTATCATGAATACTTATTTTATTATCTCTCCTGGCTCTCAGAACTGTCATGAGGATTAAACCTAAACATCTGTGTCTCATATAGCTACCCTAGTTTGCTGGACAAACTATCATTATCAAGGGTTATGAAAGAGTCCTGCTGAAAATAGCTGATGGTCTGAATTCAGCCTATTGAACCCAGATGAATCAGTCACAGGTCTTCATTTCACTGCATGTTTTCCTTCAAGAGTTTAGGATGCGGTTCCCAGCTGCAGCAGACAGTCTTGTGTATTTCAAATGCCACAGAACAGTAAATATCCTCTCATTATTATCTAACAACTGTATTGATACTTATATTTCTTTAAAAGGCTGGTAAAGAGAAAGTAGTTCCAAAAGTGTGATAGGAATACTCTGATTTCATTTTTACTTAAATAAAAGGATGCTATTTATAACTATTAGCAATCTTTTATTAAAAATTAGTCCCATAAAAAACCAGGGGTTTTAAAAGTAAATTAACCTTGTTCAAGAAGTCTTCCACAGCACACCAAATAAACCAATCTCTGCCAACTTCCTCAAATTTTCATTCTAAAGCAGACTGATTTGTGCATAGAAGTATTGCATTATAAATTGCATATACTGTGCTGTCTGAAGTACAACAGCCTTGCACAATCCATAGAATAAGCAGCTCTCGAATTATCTTAAAGCATGGAGTGCTGAATGCCTGCAAGTCTTGCCTAGTAAATGGCATGGATTTTCCCTGCTCATCAGAGGACATCATTGGTACATTGTTTTTTGAGAAAATTAGCAGTAGGACTGTGATTCACAAGAGAAGTCTGCATTTATGTGGTGTCTTTTTGGTGAACAGATAAAGGGTTCCAGAGCTGTCAGTCCATCTCCTGTCATTACTAATAAATATTTTTATTAACGTGTGAAATTGGGCTGATATCTGTGGTCTTCACCTTGACGCCAAAGAGTACAGTCCAGGCTGAGAAGGTGGGCATGGCATTGTGTTGTATAGCAATGATGAGTTAGACACTTAATTTGGGAGGTAGACCTCTTATTTTCCTCACACATTTTCCTTTAAAGGAAAGATACATTGTCAGTTCCTGATCCCTAACTGGCTCACTTGCAGGTCGTAATTGGCCCCTACTATGATTCTGGCTTTTAAAGGCATTTCACCCACATCTGGGTCTTTTATGAAGCCCTTCATAAACTTACCAAATTGTCTCATAATAGTATAGTTTGTGGAGGATGATGGCTTTATTTAATATGCAGCTACTGCTTTTGCAGAGCATCTGCTATACAGTACAAAGATCATTTAGGCTTAACTTACTTTCACCTAAAAGTATGAGAGGCAGAATGATCCTGCAGGTACGGAGACATAGCAAGAGAGAAAAGGGAAGAATGCTTGTAAGGGAAAGATGTGCTGAGTTGAAATCAAGGGGAATTTAAAAAAAGAAAGCTGCTTCTGGATATGGTCCTATTACAATGAGTAAAGTGTAAAGAGAGCTTAGGCTTTCCCAGACTTCAGTTAGGCAAAGTCTTACAATTTGCCAGTCATGATTAACTTCATATTTCCCATTTTTGCAGACACTGAAGTGCACTGGTGGGAAGCATTTTGACCATGTGCAAAGACTCCCCAGGGGAGTGCTGAGGCTTGGCTAAGTGCACAAATTGAGCTTTGAGGAAAGTCTTTTTGTTGTTTCCACTCTGGTTAGTGTAGTTGTTATCATTCTGTTTAGTGTAGTTGTGCTGAGAGGCCTGAGCAGTGTGAAAAACCATCGCATTGCTATTTTTCAAGGATAAAGAACCCTCTAAAACAGATGCTAGCTTCCAGAATGGCATGGCACAATACCCATTCCTGGAGAACACCTTCCACTACATGCCCCGGAAACACATTCCAGGTATTCCTCCTGCCCCACTCTGTGTACCTAGAGCTAGTGAAATGTTGGATATAATTAGAATTAATCTGAGCATGGACTATAAGTTGCCTAGCAGACCACATTCCTCAGTTTAGCCAAATAATATATGGTTTTACGTGACCTCTCACTCCCTTCTCTCTTCTGTGCCACGCCCAGTAAACCTGCCATGATAAATTGTAATCTTGTTTTAAAATCTGAACTGCTTAATGAATTTTTTGGTCCCTGAGGGATGCCTCTTTGCTGCTATGAAATTGCTTCCTGAGGTGGAGATATTTTGGTTCTGCATAATTTCGTTCTGCATAAATGCAAGTTTCCACTGTGCAGTGGGTCACATAGATTAAGAAATGTTCTCAGAAAGCTGAAAACCCCACTTAAAACAGCCTTTTATGCCCTGCAGCTGCTGTAAGGGCTGTTACCAACCAGGCTTACCTGCAAGCATCCTAATGAGGGCTATGAAAACACTTTATGCATCATACAACATAACATAGTGACAGAGGTAGTCATACCTGATCAATACAAGTGATAATTGCTTTTTTATTTATAAGAAGAATGTGGAAGAAAATAAATCTGTTCACAGTTTAGGCCATGATTTTGTTGCAGTCAATAAGTGTGTGTTTATTTAGCTCAGGCATGCTGCTCTGCACAAGAGTGATTGTCTCATTAAGGAAAATGAGTCAGAATATTTTTTTTGCTATTGATTTAAGTGGTATCACAGGGAGGTAGCTGATGGTAGTGAAATGAAAGGACTTCTGAGTATGAAAGCGCAATGGAGATGCAGGGAATAAAGAAATGGAAGTACGCTCAGTGATCATAGGTACAGGCCAGTATTCCTGTTTCTTTACTCTTACCTGTAACACTGATTCCCTCTGTGAGGATGGGTGAAGCACGTAACTTTTCTGTGCCCCACTGCAACAGCAAAAGGCAGGTGCTACGGGGTTACTAAGAACTCTCTATGTATAGCATTTGCCATGGTTGTGGCTAAAGTACCTCACAAATATTTAAAAAACAACTGGTAGTCATTATCTTCCTTTTTGTAAAGACCAAGAAAGCAGGAGTAGCAAGGATCTACGTTAGTGCTGCAACACTGCTGCTGCCAGTCATAATGGTACCTGCAGCTTCCCTCCTTGCGTTTTTCTGCCTCCAGAGGAAAAAAATCCTCAAAGGGTGTGTGTGTATATGAATTTGTGTGTGTGGAACTGTGACTTCAGATACAGGTAATTCAAAGAAAAATTACTTATATGTGGTGGTTGTTACATTGCATTCTGTGAAAGAAAGTGGCTGGAAAGTAGAGCACATCAGTGTACAATGTATGCTGTATAATCAGGCTTAAATACTCTCTCTTGAATCACTCTCTTCAAGAGAGCTGGAAGAAGGTCTGTAGGAGCAGTCTCCTGTGGGAGTTTCATTTAGCCCACACATCTGAGAAGGGACAGGAAGCAAAAATTGTTTCCTTTCCCAGTTCTCCACTGGCCCTGATCTCTTGTCACTCCCTTTGCTGAGGTGGCTCCTGGAAATCCTGCAAGCTGTTTAGAGGTGCATTTGCAATGAGCAGACCAACTCCAGGCAGCATTTGTAGCTTGTCTCACACCCTGACCACTGTCCTTCTACCAGTGAAGGCTCCAGGTTCGTGGAGGGTCTTACACAGAGTCTAGGAAAAAGGCGCATTAACATCTGTAAAGATGGGTGAGTCTTGTGCTAACAGTGTACCAAATTATAATGCCAGCACATGAGATTGCTCTTGTTGCTGAGTTCAACATGAGTGGAGAATTCTGTGAACATCTGAGCAGTGCTACCTCGCAATTTCTCAGGATAGATCCTGTTGACACAGAAAACATTTTGTTTCACTCTATTAAACTTCCCTGCATTTACATTAATTTTAAAACATTTGAAAATGGATTATCTATGTCTGAGGTTTTATTTTTCAGGTAGTCCAAGCAGAAGTAAAAGAGAACGCTAACCAATGTGAAATGGAAGGTAAATAGATTTTCAAAACCTTTTCCTGCCTTTTTTCCTATCTCCTCTGAAAGGAGTTGACCTTATGACTTGTTGAAAATGGTGAAAATATTGGCAATCTGTATGAACATTCAGCTTCCACAGCACAGCAATGCTGTGGGAAAAGCTAAATGACAGGGGCCAGAACAGATACTGGATTTCTAGAAGAAAAAAGTCTTTGCCTCCAACACAGACCTTTTTTCTATTACTGTTCTCATGAGCTGGAGAAGGTGCTTACAAATAACTGCACTAACAGCAGAACATAAACATGACAGCCAATCTCAGAAAAGGAAATTAACAATTATTCTTCAGACTTTTCATCTTTTTTTAAATTAGAAAGTCACGGGTCACACTGTAGTAATATGGAGATGTTGCTGATTTCTAAGTAGAACAGAAACAGGCAAAAGAAGGGAACATCAAAATCCTAACCACTTTTGATAGGCAATTCTGCTGTAGTCAGGATTTCTGTTAGTTACATGTTTTGGTGAATTTAAGTGTGTACTTAGGTGGAAAATATTAGTATCTGTGAGTTTACAGTCCTCCTTCATTTTCAAAAATAAGAACATGTGCTAAATCAAAGAAGCTTAACGTCTTTGAGGTACACATTTTCCCTTGGTATATGTCTAGAGATAGGAAAAGTGTACTTGACAGCTTAATTTAAAGTTTTAATCCCAATAGTTTACAATAAAATTCCAATTTAATAGATCTAGCTTTGTGTCATACCTCTCTAGATAAGTTAAAGAAAACATGTAATTTACAGAGCATATTGTAAATGGAAAGCAACTGTGATCATTTGATTCTAACAGCACTCTGTAGGCCCTTGACTGATTACTTGGACATTTGCATGGGTTCAAAATGACAGGGCATGTAGCTTGCTGGGTTTGAAAGTGCTTTTAGAGCAGGGAATTTTCATGAAGTTTTGTTAAATATTCATTTTCCAGATGCGTGGTTGTCAGGTCATGTCTTTAGCACTTCAGGAAGCAGCAGACAGGACTTTATCAGGTCAAACGCTTCCCTTGCTATAACCCAGAAAAAAAATAATGAGGAGAGGTCTGTCTTCCCCTCTGCGTGACTCCTTGCCCATCCCTTCCCCCAGAGAAAAGGTTACTCAATAAACAAGAGCAACAGAGAGAGGATCTTCTGCCATATTTCCATGCACTGTACTCACACAAATGCACTTGCACAGAAGATGGAACACTATAGAAATATCAAATGAAAGCTATAGAACAGTTTTTATTAGTAAAGTGTGAAGGTGAAGTATCTGGTATAGCCAACATCAGAGCTGTGGCCCAAGAGTGCCTAGAAGATGGTGCCTAAAAAGTTGTCTGGGTTTTAGAAGGATATGAGATACCAAAGCCAAGCTTTTCCTTGTAAACAAATCCCATCTTGCTTCAGTGTTGATTTTAGCCAAGACCACAGTCTGTGCATAAAGCCAGTGTGTGGCCCTGCTCAGGCAGAAGGTAATGTGTAGCATATTCTGTTACTTTGGCAGGAATATATGACTTGCTCTAAAGAGCATCGCCTGAACTATACATGGCAGTTCTATCACACAGAGGGACTGAAGGGATGTCAAACTGTAAAGGCTACAACTGGAAGTTGTAAATTCAGTATGGAGGAGAGGCTGGGTTGTCTGACTGCATCTGCAGTGTCCAAAAGATCTTTTGCCCTCTTCAGGTATCGACAGTAGTCAGACACTGAGGAATCCCTCAGTGACGGTTTAACCTCCTGCGTCAGTTCTTTTGTTTCAGGCTTAATGAAACATTTTGAATTAGTCACTAGCAAATAAAGAAACAGATACCAAGGTAAGGCTTACAGACACACAAATCAGATTGCATGTAACCCTGATGATAAGGAAACGATAATTAAGGTCTACTATAAGAATGGTTTGGTTGCAGGGGAGCGCAAGAAATTACAAGCTTAAAGACAGCTTTGAGCTGAATGTCAAATATGGTGGGCTTGGTGGCTGAGTTTTATTCCTTGTTCTCATGACATGAGAGAAGGAACAAGGGAAAGGCCCACATGGGGAGCAAGTCTGACACCTAGCAATGCTCAGAGTCCAACGTTAATGATACCTCTTAGATATGTGTGAATAAAAATACCACTGTCATTTACCCCACTTCACAGAAACCTTCTGTCCCTGTTTAAGCAATTAGCTCATAAAATCAGCCTGTGTACCCAGGAGCAAGAAGCTGGCTCCTGCAGTCAGAGCGGGAATTGCTGCAGCATCCATATGCGTACAGCTGGATAGGGACAGGTGTACTTCTGCATGTAGATAGAGTAGATAGAGGGCATGAAGAAAAGAAATGGACCTAGCAGTGGTCTCGGTCTCTTCAGGTGCCAGGGAGACCCACCAGCTTCCCTGGGGAAACACAGCTTGTGTGAAGTGCCTCCCATCTGGAGAGAGGCAGAGGATGAGGCCAGGACTGCTGTGGAAGCTTTTAGCTTCACTGTGGGATTGCTATACCTCTGGACATGAAGGCTGAGGGCTTTTTGTGCGTTTACAATTTATCTAATAACTCTGTGTGTTGTCTGCAACAGCAGATCTTTTCTGCTGCCATGTCTTTTCCATTTGTTAAATATAAATGTCCTTTTCTTTAAACGAAAGATTGGCCTCTCTAAGCCTAAATACATTGATTTGTGTAATGAGTTTATTTAAATTCCTCCCATGCTTTACAAAGTTGCTTCTTTATCTTTACACCGTTGTTCAGGGTTTGTATCTTAATGTATTGAGTGAGAAACTGAATGGGAGGAAATTTTTCCTCTGGCTTGTTATTGCAAAGCCTTTTGGAGGGCAGATGCCACATTTAAAGAGCAATATTTAAAATATGCAGTCTTGCTTAATTTGTGTTGTAAGGGCCAGCGTAGAAAAATCTCATCTGAATTGTTACACCTACATAATTACTGATTCTAGAGCTATACAAAAGCAAGGGTCCTAAAGAAGTATGAATTGGAGCAAAATCTCTTGAACCTCATATTTTGACAGTTCACATAAATAACGTGGCTTTGTTGGTCTCCTCCCCTCTAGTTATCTTCCAGGCAAAGCTCTGCGCTTTTGACTGAGATCGTAACTGCAACTAAAAAATACCCTTTAGAGAATAATATTTTGGTTATCAGGTTGAATTATTGCTATAAGTAATAAGTGATATTTATAAAAGGATAATTCTAATGAGCATATTCTGTGATTTGGATCATGTCCATGGGTATTTTGTAAGATAAATTTCCTTTTCTCTGTGTGTCTTCCAAACCCAGAAGCCACATCTGACAACTAAATAGGTGTAACACAAGAGAACCACAGCACTTCAGTGCATTATTTGCTGAGTGTTTCTTTGTGCATTTTTTATTATGTATTTTTCCCCAGATTTGAAGGGGAAATGGGCACAGTGAGATGGGTTTTTCTAAGCTGCCAGCCCTGGAAACTATTGGTATGTTGCTATTGGGCAGAAGGTTTGCTTTTTGCCAGAAAATCTTAATTAAATGTTAAATTACTGTGTTAGGAGTATACAATAGGTGTAGATAGGGCTTATTACTTTCAAGATGTCATGGGAGTGTTTGTTTCTGTGGTAGATGGACTGGAAGTGGGGAATGCAGGTGAGGGACAGCTCTGTGACAGCAAGAGGCTTGGGCAGTGGAGGTTTTGGAAAAACTCTATTCAAATGCCCTCATGTTGTCTATCAACCCATAATGCTTTTGCTTACTTGTAGAGACTCTCAGTTACCTGGAGAGGATACCCAGCCTGCTCAGGGAAATGAAGGGAAAGTGTGATGAGAGCAACAAATACTTCAAGCAAGAAATATTTGCAAAACTTGGTTTTATTTAAAGCTAGGACCAAAAGCTGAAATCAAATTATGCCAGCTGCAGAGTGGTGGCATTCCTGTTGTGTAAAATGGTCCCTTTATAATAAACTGTAGAGCAAATCTGGCTGAGTTGAATCACTTGAGAGTGCTCACTCAGTGTGTGCATTTTGGAACTGGGACCTGACTGCATCTTTTCGTGGTGTCAGGCCTCAGCTTGGGAAAGGAGGTAATCTATGTTACTGCACACCAGCTCCTGTACCTCTGGAGACATTGTTCCCTTTGTAAGTTGTTGCACTTGAAGTTGGCAGGACACTTTAATCCGAGTTCCCTTTCTAAGTCTCTGCCCTACTGGAATCTGGCTAATGTCAGAGCAGCTCATGCTCTGGGACTACTGGAGGACACTGCAAGCCTGGGCTGTTCCTGGCCACTCACAAATGCGTCAGGTGGTGGAGCAGCCCTTTCCTGGAGTCTTCCAAACCTGTGCGCCACAGCTGATCACCAACAATAGCACTGGTAGTACAGGAAGACAAAGGTGGCTGTGGCTGTGCCAGACTCATACTTTCTATGCTAGCTGGCTAGTGCCTGATTCGCACCTCCTACTCTATTTTTTACTGTCTAACCAACAGAAATACACCAGTGACATGGGAGGAAGCACATTCCATGAAAGACTGCTATAACAGAAATAACAAGCCTAAAGCCCACAGTGGCCAGACTGTGTTCAGCAGCTTGGCAGGTTCACAATAATTTTTCTGAGGATAGTAGTGCCTAAATATTTCAAAACCCAACCACTGCCCTTTGTGTTGTTTCTTCTTGCTTAGAAGAGCCTTCTAAAACACAGAGTCCAAGAACTGCAGGGGTAGGCTGACAAAAAATAAAGCTCTTGTAGCTGGCGGTGCCACCTGCATACTGTCTGCTCTAGTGATGAGTGCAGAGCATAACTGTAGTTCACATGGCCATGCCTCTGGGAGTGAGAGCAGGGGTGCTAAGACAGGTTGGGGCCGTGTCACGGGTGGTTGGTGGTGTTAACATTGATGCTACCACAACACACTTCAGCTGTTCCCAGGTTTTCTGCCTGTGCACACAATCAGGTTTTTATCTACATACATATGCATGTAAATAAATTATATACGAGCAGCCTTGAGGAGAAGGACTTGGGGATGCTGGTTGATCAGAAGCTCAACATAACCCAGCAATGTGCGCTCACAGCCCAGAAAGCCAACCGTATGCTGGGCTGCATCACAAGAAGTGTGACCAGCAGGTTAAGGGAGGGATTCTCCCCCTCTACTCTGCTCAGGTGAAGCCACACGTACAGTCCTGCATTCAGCTGTGGGGCCCCCAGCACAACTGCTTGAGTGAGTCCAGAGGAGGCAACGAAGACACTCAAGAGAGCTGGAGCACCTCTGCCCTGGTGACAGGCTGAGAGAGTTGGGTTGTTCAGCCTGCAGAAGAGAATCCTCTGGGGACACTCTATAACAGCCTTTCAGTTACTAAAGGGGGCCTACAAGAAATCTGGAGAGGGACTTTTCACACGAGCATGCAGCGACAGGACAAGAGGGAATGGCTTTAACCTGAAAGAGGGGCGATTCAGATTAGACATTAGGAAAAGATTCACCACTATGAGGGTGGTGAGACACCGGAATGGGTTGCCCATAGAAGTGACTGCCCCATCCCTGGAAATATTCAAAGCCAGGTTGGATGGGGCTTTGAGCAAAGTGATCTAGTGGAAGGTGTCCCTGCCTATGGCAGGGGAATTGGAACTGGATGGTCTTTGAGGTCCCTTCCAAACCAAACTATTCTATGATTCTATGAAGCATGCTGGCCAAATAAAAATAGCTGCTGTGCCTGGTGGCCATCTACCAATCACCTGTGAGCACAATATGCAGGGCTGCCATTGCAGATGAGTCTCTGATCTACACACCAGTTGCTTTATGTACAGTGGGTCAGAAGGGTGAGTCAGCCAAATCATATGGCTTGATAAGCAAATTTATTTAGCATTTAACAGATTTTCTGCATACTGAAGGAAGGTAGATTCATTTATATTGTACCCCTTGCTGCTTCTAGAAATATGTGCAATATCAAAGTCCTGAGGTCTGGAGTTTGACATATTGAATCCTGATTTGTGTTTATATAAGAAAGTTGAATAAGAGTTGGGTGGGCTATATAGAGTTAGGTGTTTGAACTGAAACCTGAAAGAAACTGAATTTCATCAGGGGGTTGTAGATTGTGGGGCTGTCTCATCATGACCACTTAGTCATTACTTAGTTATCAAGCTGTGGATGTCACAGCCTTCTTAACTCAAAACTTCTCTACTCAAGTTGGTTATTTGTAGAGTGAGCATCTTTAAAACTATCTAGTCTTGTGTTGCATTGCATCAAACCCACAGAGCATCAGTGTGATCAGATGATGGCACCGAGAAAAAGCTGACATGACCCGGTCCATGGCAGACTGTTGCCGTCAGAGCTGGAATTTATTGAATCCCAGGATTCAAAGAAAATGCAGGTGAGAGGAGGCAGGGGATGCAGACCAAAGTTGAGGACAGCGCTAGGAGATGGATCCTATCAGGACAACTCACTGAGTCTGATGGAATTCAGCACAAGAGGGCTACTAAGTTGTCCTCTAACTAACTTTATCTTGTGTTTGGGAAACACTAACTTATCAAATGGCAAGGAACAACATATAATTTTTATTTGTTTATTTGTTTGGTCATTTATTTGTTTTAATAGCTTCACACTAGAACAAATTTTTGCAGTTTTGATCCAGACATTGACTTGAGAGTTTCAAAGGATTTTTTGCTTACGTTTGACAGCAAAAAAAGAGGAACATTTAACAGCCACAAACTTTCTGGTGTTTGAATGTAAGTGTGAATGTTTTCTTTCTTTCATTTTAAATCTGTGGAAATTGTGTTCAGAAATCAGAGGAAGTTTAAAATCCTTTAACCAACTATTTAGAATAGAATCATAGCATAGAATTATAGAATAGTTGGGGTTGGAAAGGAACTTAAGATCGTCTAGTTCCAACCCCCCTGCCATAGGCAGGGACACCTCACACTAAACCATGTCACCCAAGGCTGTGTCCAACCTGGCCTAGAACACTGCCAGGGATGCAGCATTTACAACTTCCTTGGGCAGCCCATTCCAGTGCCTCACCACCCTTACAGTAAAGAACTTCTTCCTTATATCCAATCTAAA
>WYDI02011001.1:0-10864 GCA_009867235.2 Psittacus erithacus | reverse complement strand
TGCCTAAGAGCTCATCTCAGTCTCCCCTCTGGCAGGTTAAAGCCATTCCCCTTGGCCTGTCCCTGCAGGCCCTTGTCAAAATCCGTCTCCAGGTTTCTTGTAGACCCCCTTTAGCTGTTCATGGCTCTGTCACTGCCCTGCTGTGTGGCCGTCTTTGTAAATTGGCTTGGTAATAAATTCAGTCAGTGATAAATGCTGTTAATGAGCTACTATGGAAAAAGCAGGTACTCTGAGTCAAGTTTTGCCCACTACATCATCTTTCCAAAACCAGAAGATTGGCTCCAGCGTGGTTTGCTTGTCTGCTGTACACTGTAATGTGCAATTAATAGGAAGGGTTGAAGAGACACAGCCAAAGCAGAAGCCTGTAACGTGAACTGCAGATGTCATTGCACAGTCTTAAGTGTTCACATTTTCCAGTCCTCCGTAAGTGACACCGTGTGAATGTTCCAGTGTAGCACTATACTTACAGCTCTTCTTAACTAGGAGTCATTAGAAGGGAGAACCCTTTACTTTCAAGGAACTATATAAGTAACCAGAGTCTTAAAATATATAGCCACAGTCCTTGTAAAGAGAGATCCTAGTACTGTGTTCTACTGCTAGGATTGTGCTGGACCTATAGCCAGACTGACTGGTGGCATCCTGATGCTTTACAGGCTTCCCTTTCTAAACAGAGTTGTAGTACTGTAGAGGAGCCTACTGGTGAACATGTGGTCAAAGAAGCACTTAGTTTAGTCATAGAATCATAGAATAGTTAGGGTTGGAAAGGACCTTGAGATCATCTAGTTCTAGCCCCCTTGCCATGGGCAGGTCATGGGCATGGTCATTGTGGACCTCATTTGGCTGTTACGTGTGTTCGGTCTGGTTTCAGAAATCTAGTACTTTCCTATGTATTTGAGAACTGATCCTGTTATAAAAGGCAATCAATCAAATAGTTCAGATCCAGAACTTTCTCTGCTTGGCTCCAGATTTAGTTAGCAGTAGTTGAAAATAACACCCAAAATGTTTTCCAGTAATAAAAGCAATTTTTTTTAACATTATCAGGAGTTTTGCTTTAGTGAAAGAGGTGATGCTAATTTGGCGATACTATGCCTCGTCATACCGAAGTGTTTTGAGACAGAAAATGTGGGAATGGTGAGGCAAGGGAGTTATAAGAGTAATATACGCAATGGATGTGATGAGTCTGTCTTGTTTTCTAGAAAATTGGGAACTCTTCCATTGTGAGAAGACTTGGTGTTCAGGAATGTATCCTTCTGGTAACCCAGCGCCTCACCAAATACCCAGTCTTGGTGGAACGCATTATTCAGAATACAGAAGGTAAGTGTAATCTTTCCTGGAAGCCTCACAGTTGTCTGCTGGTCCTTTTCCTGTGTTTTACATGTTCTTTCCTCAGACAAGGAGGGACAGGGTGGTACTGCCTGTTCCTGCTTTCTTACTCCTTCATTCACTGAAGATGCTGTTTTAGATGCAGATCCAGATCAGCGTCACCTCACTGAGTGCTGATTTTTAAGTCTGAAACCACAAAACCATAGCAGTTTTAAGTCTGTCTGTTCATTAGAGATGTAGAGCTTTAGGGTATTTTGTCTTTTACTTCATTTTTTAACAAGCTGTTAGGAAATAACTGTTAGATGCTCAGTATGGAACCTTCACATTAAAATATGTTTAGCTGCTCAGATCATGCATTCCAGAGTTAAAAATGTGACCCACTGACTGCTACTCTTTTCTCTTAGCTGGAACTAGAGATTACGAAGAGCTGACCCAGGCCCTTAGTTTAATTAAGGACACAATCACTCATGTAGATGCCACAGTAAATGAGTTTGAGAAGGGACAGCGCCTTAAAGAGATTATGCATAAAATGGAGCTAAAGTCATCAGGGAAATGCAAGAATGGGCTTTTCTTCCGGAAGGATGACATGGGACAGAGGCGGCTTCTGCTGGATGGGATGCTGTACTGGAAAGCTGCATCAGGGAGACTCAAAGGTAAAGGGCCAGGAAGGGGGAAAACACAACAGAGAAACAAGCTTTTTATTTATTTTTTTTATGTATACATATTTTTTTTAGTAACTGTTTATTACTGATCGATGGAGTATAAAATGACAATAACCTTCTCGTTTAATAGGATATTGGAGGAAGTAGCACTTGTTCTATTCTTGGCTTGTCCAATAAGCATCTATATAATGGTGCATGATAAGTTCCTTATGCTGTGTGCTTATTATCTGTCTGATCTCCTTTCCAATTCAAGAGGGAGGTCTTTAGATAGATGACAAAGCTTTGAGTCATACTGACTTGGTCTCCTGTGGAAAGGCATTATTAGCTCTGCTTCACAACCCCATGACACCTTCATTCTGCATAATGTCTGTTTTGCCAGAAAATCAAACCAGTGTCCACCAGTGAATATTTTAACAGCTTCATTGCTCAGGTGTTCAAGAAGAAGCTTCAGTGGCACATAAAATGCAGCCAAGAGTAGGTGGTGCTGTGGAGGGCTGCAGTTCTAGAAGAATCTGCAGTTGAGGGAGACACATTCCCTCATGAGTGTTTCTATCAATGTGTAGGATGCCTCTGTAGGTGTTCTCAAGCTTTAAATCAAGCTATTTGTATTGTGCTGGTTCTGCATGACTGCAGTCTTTCTGTGGACAACCCACGTGAGAGGAAGTAGCAGACCCACTCTTGCAGATGTTGACATGCTGTTCCCTGACCCACAGGCATTTGAAGTTAGGTAGGTTTTGAGTCTGGACCTATGTTTCTGATTTGAAATCTCCCCTTTTTTTTCCCCTCTGTTGTTACTGCAGATATTCTGGCAGTCCTGTTAACTGATGTATTGTTGCTCTTACAAGAAAAGGACCAAAAATACACATTTGCATCAGTGGTAGGTATTTGTTCTCCTTATTTAATACTTTTGCTTAGAGTATTTAGGAAAGTGATGATAACTATGCAGGAAACAGAGGTATTAGATGCTTGTTATGGGGGGGTTCAGAAGGAAAATTAAGTAATAAACGAACCAGCTATTTCACTTTTTCTGAAGCAGTTCTGGTACTTGTTGAATCCCACACAGTGTCTGTTAGTGCAAAACAGTGTGCTATTCCATCAGCTAGCTGCAGCCTCCACATCTCCTGTGGTTTTCTGGTACCCTAAGCCTGTTCTGAGGTTCACTGCTTCTCCTTCTCTTGTGCTGTGACTTTCCCTTTACTGAACTGTGTCATATGTGCTAGATCTGTGCTTTGAAAGGCACTGTTTGCTAATGTGCAGGGAAAGAATCTTCCATTTCGGCAAGGGATGTGGTAAGGTCATAGTAGCCTAAGATTTACTGTGGGCAAAGAACTTTCCTGAAGTAAATGGAGTCAGCACTAAATGCAAATGTAATTACTGCAGCACTCTAGAACGCTCAGTGGATTTGCTTGCTTTTCTAGGGCATTTCCACAGGTATCCTCAGAGCAGCAAATGGTGTACATTTTGTCCTGATCTACTTCAGTTCTGGCTGTAATAGCACCAGTAACAGAGAAACTATTTTATGTAATTGTTTTCTTGGATATATATTTTTTTTCAAGACATCAACATTAGAACTGAATTCTAATGGCAAAAGCTACTTTGGTGGCCCCAGGGCTGTAAAAGCAGCTGCTTTTCAAATTACCCTTCTAATACACAGAATGGGGATACTTTCACAGATCAGGATGGCTGGAAGTCGTTTCCTCTTGAGCAGCATTAGGTGAATCTTTGACCAATAGTTCATTTTATGACATTGATTCTGATAGACTAATTCTGTTTTCCAAATTCACCTGAGGTATGAGCAGAAGAGCAAGTTCATAGAGGGGAAGAAACATGTTGTTAGTGTAGTGTCTCGACCATCATGGCTGTTATAGCTTACGCTGAGGCTAAAGCATTGTTCCCAAGAAATAAGATAACACATACATGTTCTTAGGCAGTGTAGGTACTCTACTGCAGGGTCATGCCCTGGCTTATATATATCATTCAGCTGCTTATGGTAGTCCCCAGAAGCTGATCTCTGCTACATGGTGGCGTTTTTTCCCTCTCCAGTAACATGCTCTACAGTTATAGACTGATCAGGTTTTTTGCATCTTTGTTCATTTGAAATTTAGATACCACTTCTCCATAGATAAATCAAGTGAGGGGAGCACATGGATTTTCTCAGTGATTCTGTTTTTCCATTGACCTCTGTTCATGGCTTGAATTGCAGTACAGCTGCTCAGAGGCGTTGGCAAAACCAACCCTTCCTGATGTCTGTGCCACAGCTCAGTTTTCTTCCCGTCACTTTAGATTACGCTGCAGAGGTGCAGCAGTTACAAACAGCTAATTTCTTCTGGGGAGGATCTTTCTAGGCTCCGTATATTGGATCTATACTGTATGAAGCATAGATAGGTTTTTAGTGACTAATATCCTTCCTGTAAATTTGTTTTCATTGCAGAAGACAGCTAATCCAGTTAATCCTTAGTTATACAGCATGCTACCTGTCACCTTGTTTTATTATTCACGGGGCCTCATGGCAAGCTGTAACACCCTTGTGTTACGATTTTATTTCCTTTGTAGGTAACTTATCAGTTCTGTCACTTCCTCTTGTTCTCTTCTTTCACCTCACACGACTTTTTTGTTTCCTTTTTCAAATGTTGGTTTTGTCTTATTTTGAGCAGCTTATTTGAGCCTGTTCTTGACTTCTGGGACGCAGTGGGACCCCTCAGGTGTTTAAATTGATAGGCGCTTTGCTGTTCAATCAGGTACCAAGACGCCTTGGTTTTGAAGTGGTCATTACTTCATTCCACATTTTCATCTATGATTGATGAGAAAAAAATGACCCCATCAGAAGTGTCATAGCGGTGACATTCCAGTGTTGTGATTTATGGCTCTGGCGGCCCTGTAGTAGCAGGAAGATGGGGGAGCTGGGAAGCACAAACCCTAAAGAGCATACATAATGTAGTGCAGTAAACTCTCTTTTGTTTCACAGGACTCTAAACCGCCAGTTATCTCGTTGCAAAAGTTAATTGTAAGAGAGGTAGCGAATGAGGAAAAGGCCATGTTCTTAATTAGTGCTTCCTTAAAAGGACCAGAAATGTACGAAATTCACACAAGCTCGAAAGAGGAGAGGAATTCCTGGATGGCACACATCCGCAGAGCTGTAGAAAGGTAAAATCATCATTTTATGAGATGATAAGAGAGGAGGAGGGCTTGATTTCTTGCTTGTTTGTCTTCACAGGTCTCACAGATGTAAATTTATCATAGCAAGCAATTTGACTCCCCCTCAGCTTTCTCTGTAAGACTGAAACATGCAATTTGCTTTTGTGTCCCTTGGGAAGAAGCCAGTCATAAAGATGCAATAGAAGCCAGCCACAGACTTTATTCTGCTTTTCCTCAAAAACAAACACAAAATGTCACTGATGTCAAGTGTAACAGGGCTTTGGATAAGGGAGTTAGATTTGACACACAAGATAAACTACACCCTAGGCAAAATCTTGAAGGTAGATCCTGAGATGGTTTTAGGTTATCTAATGTGCAAATCAAACATCTCTCTGTTTCCTCCTTTGTACAGCTGTCCTGATGAGGAAGGAGGAACATTTAATGAACCTGAAGCAGAGAGGAGGCTGGCTGAAGCAAGAGCTGCTAAATTAAAAGATTTTCAAGGTAATGACTTAGTTATGTATTCCACGAGCTACTTCTCAGTATCATTTGTGATTGATGACTGTCTTACTCTTTTATCACATGAAGTGATCAAGTTTCTCCTTCGTAAGTCTTTCAAGGCAGCACAAGATTATATGGAAATAGTTAAATAAGTCAAGCTTTGTATGCTCCATGAGTTTACACCTTAACTGTTAATTATATCTCAGCATTTGATGCCTTAACCATAAAATAAATAATGATCTTCCCAATTGAATGCTGTGCTCTGACAGTGATTAGGAACTGAGTTTGTTTCTTCCTTTAGAGCGTTTGAACATGAAAGATGACCTGATTTTGCAAAGTCTAACTGAGAAGCAGCAGATATATCTAGAAATGTCTGAAATGATTGGGTTTGAAGACCATTCCCAAGGATCTCGAGCTAGGCTACTGCTGCGGGGGGATATCCCAGAAAATCTGCAAGGAGAGGCAATTTTGAAGTCAGCTGTGACAGAAGGTAAATGCAGTGTGGGAATGGGCATGCATTCACTCAGGTGCAGAGGTGGGGTTAAGCACATAGGGTCCAGGTCCTGAAAATCATTTCATAAGAACATAATACTTCTATATAACACTGTCACAACACTGTTCAGAGTTCCTTATTCTCAGAACCAGTGTGCACTAGGTAAAGTGCACCTGTGTGTTTAGATAGAGGGTCTTCTCCACCGTTTGGATGTTTTTAAGGATCAGCCAGTGGAGTTTATTCAGATGGGTAACTGAGTGCTCTAATAATACACCAGTTCTGAAATATTATATGAGGGTTATATATTAAAACAGCCTACCTAAAGGTAGTATCTTTAGACAAAAAATAAGCAGAAACATAACTTCTACTGTGGAAAACAAGCCAAAACAAAAATTAAAAAGAAAGAAAAGAAAACCCAAACACTCAAGGCTTGATAATCCCAATTTGCAATTAAGGAAGAGGTCATCTTTATATAGGCAATAGGAAGAGCCTGTTGTAAAGAGCTAGTCACAAAGGAAAATTCATCTATACTGTAGGAAAACTCTCAAACTGCCTGATCTCTTCATGTACTTGATGGATTAAATGTGTTTTAACTTGTTAGCATGATGCACTTGTCTCGCTGCATAGACATGGCTATTTATTTGAGGTGTTTTCCTCTTTTCCAGCTGAAAATCTCCAGAACCTTATCTTCATTCACTTAGGCAGTGGATCCTGTCAGCTTGAGGATGGCTCCGGGTCAGGACTCCCCAGGAGAGCAGAGACCTTTGGAGGATATGACAATAGTCCCTCAGTCTCAACTAAAAGTAAGAAAGGGACCATTCATCATTCTTCTGAGTTTCTTACCCTTTCCTGGGTTACTCTATACAGAAAGTGAGATAAAAACAATGAATTAAGTGAGGCCCTGGTATAAGGGAGCTTCACCAGCCTCTAAAAGAAGGAAAAGAGCAGATTTCCAGCATGTGACATTAGCATGTTGTATCTTTTGCTTCCAATACCAACACTAGGGAGCAGAGTAGGGCTCTCAGTGGTGTGCTGAGGGCATTACCTTCATCCGTGCTCCCTAATTACCACAGTTCCACACAAACTTTAGTTTTGTTAAAAAAACCCCAAAGCAGCTGGGAAGTGTGAATTCAGCTGCCTGCTTTTATTATTGAATCAGGAAGGTTTTTTCCAGTTCCTTTTGTATCTGCACAGTCACTAAAGTGATACTTTGGGTGGAAATGCGTGTCACTGTTGTCGGCTCTTCTACTTTGAATCAGCATGGAGCAGCCATGCAGCTGTATATTGATTATAATATCAAAGTCACATTTGTTTTCTGCTTGCTTTGTTCTGCAGTGAGTTTTCAGAGGTGCTGTGCTGGTGTGGGTTACTCCTATTCCACTCTCCTTTCAGGTGGTAATTTTAGGAAGAACAGTGGTGGTGACCAGAGACAGTGGGACTGGAAAGGCCCTGCAGTAAGCTCAGATGTGCAACTCCATGACCTCCCTTCCGAAGCAGAAGAAGCATCTCAAACTGTATGTTGGGCTTATGCATGATTTAATTGTGTTTCCTTATGATGCTCTTCATGATAGTGGTGCAAACCAAGTCTTTTATCAAAGTTAAAAGTGATACCAAGCTGGTAGGGCTGGCCTATAACAGAGCTACGTCAGTCAAATCACTAGACTCTATTAAGGGTGTTTTGCGGGGCTAGTTGACAGCTTAGCACTTGAGAGGCATAGTAATTTGGTTTTATATTTGTTGATTTGGTGCTGTACCATTAATGCTAGCTTTAATCACCATACATTGGTTCCAGCCTGGCCTCTGATTTAGGTGTTCTTGCTACACGTCCTTCAGTGTATGGAAGCAATCTCTGCATTAGCAGTAAACCTGTTCCCTCATGAGATGAACCCTTCCAACTTGTCCTGGCAATGCTACCAAAGCTCACCAAGTGCCTCAGATACTGTTTTTGTCTTTTTTAGAATGATATAACCAGGCCGGATGACAGCAGTGGCTTTCAGCCCACCATAGAGTCTCAGGTATGTTACTTCTACTGTGAGGAAATGGCAAAAAGCTGTATTATAATAATGGCATGCAAAACCAAACCAACCAAACCCCATCAAAAAGCTCAGTATTTTTAGCGTCTGTGGAACCACAAGCACATTAACAGCCTGTACTTTGTGACTCTAACGCATTATGAATGCAGAGATAAAACTGCTGTTAGAAAACAAAGATGGGTTTTGGGTATGTAGACAGGCGTCTCAAGGAACTGGCCAACTACTTTTCCTGCATCTTTGGAGAGATTGCATAATCTCAGCTCGCTGACAAAACATGCCCCTGAATCTCCCATGAGTGCTATACCTGTGTAGTGATTCAGTGCTGGAGTATGGAAGGAAGCGATCATTAAATAGCTCATGTGAAGACAACTGGTGATGAAGATTGCTCCCTGGAATGTCAGGGAGATTTGCAGGGTGCTGATTCACATCTGTGCAAGGACTGAACACTGCAGTTCATTGCGCTGGCATATTGCTCTCTTGGTTGTTACTGTGTTAGAGAGCTCTTGGAGCCATGCTTCGATTGAGTGGGGCTTTGTGCAGATGCTGTTGATTATGATCCCTGTTTAAAAAGAAAAAGAAGTCTTATGCATCAAACCAGAGCTCTGTTCAAGTATCTAATGTCCTTTTTCCTTCCCCTGGTTCCCCTTTTCTTCAGCTCGTCCAAAGGATACAAACACTGTTACAGCTGCTCTTCAGTCTTCAGGTAAATCACTATTTACTCTCCAAGAGGTTTGTTAGGTATTACTGTAATAAAATTTATGAAGGTATGGGGAGGAACTACCTTAAAAATATCCCCTAAAGCTAAAGTGAGGTGCAGAATTTAATCAAGAAAAACACACACTGTGTCTGGTTTTTTGAAGGAAGTGTAAGATCTGTTGTCTTAGGTAATTGTTTCCTTCTTCCTGCTCACTTAAATGCAGTTCTGCTACTCTGAGCTCCACCTGCTCATTTCCTCTTAAAATTTTGGATACACACGCATATGTGTGTATTGTTTTTACTGTAATCCAGCAGTATCTTGACTGATTGGATTCAAAGTACAAATTCTAGGTGCAAGAAATGTTAATTTTGACATAAGCGTAACTTACTTGCTTAGCCATCTTCAGTATCATGTCAGTCACAGTGGGCTGTGCAAGTTGGAAGTTAGATCTGCTCTTGAAAACAAAAGTCTCTGTGATTTAATCTGGTAGAGGCTGTTGTCTTTTGTTTAGTTGTGCATGTGTTCTGAAGCCATGTACCTTATACTGAACCGGTTTCCCCTTCAGGCAGTGATATGTCAGCAGGACAGCTACATAGAGATGCAAAGAGCCACTATGGTAGACAGGGAGAAGCAATATCGGCTGCAGTCTACACGAGGCAATCTCCTGCTAGAGCAGGAGAAACAGCGGAACTTTGAAAAGCAGAGGGAAGAACTGATGAATGTACAGAAACTTCAGAGCCAGCTGAAGCTGGAGCAGCAGCGCCTGGAGCGGGAAAGGAGTCGGCAGCAGAGGGAATTCGAAAGCAAAGAAGCTCGGCTGCAGGAAAGCGAAGAGGGGACTCGGCAGCTGAGGGAGAAGGTGAATCAGGAGAGGGAAGAGCTCGAGAGGCTGCGAGAGGCCTATCAGCATGACCTCGAGAGACTGCGGGAAGCTCAGAGGGCAGTTGAGAAGGAGAAGGAGCGTCTAGATCAGCAAAGGAAGCTGAGGAAGCAGAACACGGTGTCAGGCACATTCTCCCCAGAAATGGGACAGGTGAGGAATTTGTTTTTCTTGCAGTTTTGTTCCTGTCAACCTGCTTGCTTCTGAATGAAGATTGTCTCTTCTTGCAGCACTAACCCATGTTTGCTTTTTCATAGAATCATAGAATAGGTAGGGTTGGAAGGGACCTTAAGATTAGTTTCAACATCCCTGCCATTGGCAGGGACACCACACACTAAACCGTGTCACCCAAGACTCCATCCAACCTGGCCTTGAACACTGCCAGGTGTGGAACATTCACAACTTCCTTGGGCAACCTGTTCCAGCACCTCAGCACCCTCACACTAAAGAACTTCTTCCTTATATCCAATCTAAACTTCCCCTGTTTCACTTTGAACCCATCACCCCTTGTCCTGTCACTACAGTCCCTAATCAACAGTCCCTCTTCAGCATCCTTGTAGGCCCCCTTCAGATACTGGAAGTTGCTCTGAGGTCTCCACACAGCTTCTCTTCTCCAGAAGAGAAGCTTCCATCCTCATTGCCTCCTCTGGACTTGCTTCAACAGCTCCATGTCCTTCTTACACTGAGGACACCAGAACTGCACACAGCACTGTAAATGGGGTCTCACAAGAGCAGAGTAGAGGGGCAGGATCACCTCTTTCAACCTGTTGATCATGCTTCTTTTGGTGCAGCCCAGCACACAGTTGGTTTCTGGGCTGCACGCACAGAAGCCGGCTCATGTTCAGTTTCTCATCAACTGAGTTCCAACATGTTCATCATCTTCAGTTTCAGCACCCCCAAGTCCCTCTCCTTAGGCTGCTCTGAATCTCTTCTCTGCCCAACCTGTAGCTGTGCCTAGGATTGCCCCGACCCAGGTGTAGGACCTTGCACTTGGCTTGGTTAAACTTCATAAGGTTGGCATTGGCCACCTCTCAAGCGTGTCAGAGTCCCTCTGGATCCCAACCCTTCCCTCCAGTGTATCAACCGAACCACACAGCTTGGTGTCATCGGCAAACTTGCTGAGGGCGCACTCAATCCCAC
>WYDI02011000.1:0-38327 GCA_009867235.2 Psittacus erithacus | reverse complement strand
GGTGGTGAGTGGTTGTATTCTCTCCCCTTGTTATTTCCCTTACCATTATTATTATTGGTGGTAGCAGCAGTGGTTTGTGCTACACCTTAGTTACTGGCCTGTTCTTATCTCAACCCGTGGGAGCTACATTCTTTTGATTCTCCTCCCCATTCCTCCAGCAGCTGGGAGAGGAAGGAGGGGGAGTGAGAGAGCGGCTGCGTGGTTCTGGGTTGCCAGCTAAGCTTAAACCAGGACAGCAGTGAGTTTACCAAATGTGCTAACACTTGCTACTGTTTAGTAAGGAGCTACTGGAGAGAGATTTGCTCTGAAACACTATCCTTATTCACTGAAGAGCCATCAAGCTTGCTAGCACACTCCAACTTAAATCAATGAAGATTTAAGTCATGGTATGAAACATGATCTTCTATGTCATTTCTTATGTTCCCCATTTTTATACAATGGCAAACTTCCCATCTGCTCCTGCCCTTCTCTACACCCCACCTTTCTTTCATACTGAACTGGCTACAGGCTTTGAACAAGCTGCTGTGTATAACCATTTTGCCACTGTCTTTACAAAAACTAAGGATTGACTCAATCTTCAAAAAGCATATGTAATTGTTTTTATATTGCAAAGCCAAAAATCCACTTTGAATGAAAATGTGATAAATTTCTTTCAAATCATAAACCTTTAGCCTTTCTCTTTCAAGGGGCATTAAAATGCAGACTATAATCATGTGAAAGTCACTCATTCAAAACAACCTTTTCAGGGACAATATGCACTTCATTGTTTAAAACCTTTGCTTTTTCTTCATTCTGTCTGTCTATGAAAACACCAGTTCTCTATGGACCTAAAGGTATAATTAGATATGTGCCTAAGCCAAAACTCATCCACTTCACTGAGTTCAAATTCATATTTTGCCAACGGCATAAAACTGTGGCTGTAATCTAACATATTCATTTTGTGATGTTCAGAATGTACAGCCAGGTAGCAACCTCATAGCTCAAGCACTTCTGTATAGCATGGTTCTCTGCTCGACAAGCCTCTTCGATCTCATTTTGAGATTACCCTGAATATATGAAGAAACTTTACTATATATGGTATAAAGTAATCAGCTTGATTTATATTATGAAAACAAGAGTCCTGATCAAAATTTAATAGATGATTCAAAGCATCTGGTACCTTATTAAATATTCATATATTACCCTATTTCTTCTCAAGAAGAGATGGCATTTTCATTTGTCTTTGCTGCTATGACATTTTGACAGATCTATAATTTTCTTTGTCCATTTCTCCTGTGTCATTCTCTAAAGGCCTTTCCACAAAATGAAACAGTTCTAGATTTTGTCCCTCTTATGACAATTATGCTCCTCTATAGGACACACTAAGTGGCAAGACCTCATTCTGTCTGCTAGGACTGCAAGGCTGGATTTGTTTCTAAAACTTAGCTTTGTGCTCAGCTGCTGAGCTTTTTACTGAGAAAAGTGAACAACCTTAAGGATAAAGTATGACAGTAACTTATTTTTCTGTTTTCAGTTCTTTTCTGTGTTCTATTTTCACATATGTACTTCTAAAATAACCTTACTCTGTTCACTGACCTTCCAAATTTGCACTTACACAAACATGAACAGAATTTGGCTCCTCTTCTTAGCTACCCCATGGCTGACAGCTTCTACAAAGTTATTTAGTAGAAATGAAAATGTTTAAATACATGTCATTTTGATATATCTGCTTCTTGCATGGCTTTCAGCTTAGCTCTTATACAAAAAAAACAATGGGTATTCTGGAAACTAACCTTGCTATCTGAACTACATACTAATAATTTTGTAATAAGCTCTGTTACTTTCAGAAAAATTATTACAAAGCTAAAAATTTTTGCCTAAGCAGCTCAGACATTATGTTTTTAAACATGAGGGGAAAGAAAATACTGGTTTCCATGCAAACCTGAGAAGTGAAAACTGAAGAAAATTAACCAGTAATGTATAAATACAAGAAATATGTTTGTACTTACACAGAGATCCCTCCAAGGACACTAAACCTATTTGTAATAGCTGCAGAAATTAATATACTCCCTTCATGATGTTTGGTAGCTGTGCAAATTACTTTGTAGATGGCAATTTATCTCTTTACTAGATAAGAATGGCCTCAGGCACTGTAAATGGCTATTTGACAAAAAGCATCTCTTAAATTTTTTGGCTCAGTGCAAGAATTTTCATTCTCTGTTAGACAATCGCAACTTTTCCCACCGAATACTGAAAGAAAGTAGAGGCAAATTTCTTAACTGAAGATCTGCAACAAGTTTGAGAGAAAAAAGAAATTATCTGAAGGTTAGGAATAAAGAAAGAAAAATGAAGGCCAAAAATTAGTTTAAAAGTATTTGCTGTCGCTATCTTTTTATTTCACCTTATATAAGCACAGGGCAGAACACAGCAGGTGATTTAATAGTTGTTTAAAATATTGCAACTAATGGTTTGGATAGTATTCTTTTTGAAAAGCAATACTTCTCTCCAGCCTCTGTGTTGTCATCCTTCAGCTGATCTGCCATAAAGCTAGCAAACTACTTCAAGGAGGACACAAAATCTGCAGGGAAGCAAGGCCACCCTACTGTGGCAAGACAGGAAGGGGATGGGCCTACCCTATCGTTATTCCAAGAGCTGGAATGGCTACAAGGCAACACCAAAATACCATCAAAATTAATTGATGCTCACTAGATTGATGGCATTAAAAAGGCAGCTGAGGATAACAAGGTTGCATAAATTATTTAAGGCCACTTTTCTCAGCATCAGTCTTGGCACATTGTACAAGGTGATGAAACCTGGGCTGGCAGACAGCAGGCTGTCTGTAACAGCCAGTGCTGCTAAGAAAAAATTCGTAATTTTTCAGTGCTTCTCCAAGGTACACACACAGCCAGAAACCATAGTCAGTGGTTCTGTTAACGTAACGTTGCAGGATCCAAACTGCCCTTTTCAGCCTCTCTGGCAGAAGTAAGCTTTAGGGAATAGAATGAGGAAGGTCTATGGGGTGAAGACAGACAGAAAAGGAAGACTAGAGTTGAAGCTCACCAAATAGAGTGATAAAACAGAAGAACTCAAAGAACTACTTTTTGAAATCTAAAAAGACAAATGCCACAAAAAAACCACCACTGATATCTGATGCTGAGTTGCCCTGAAAACGATACATTGACTCACAGGCTAATCTAGCAAAAAAACAAGAAAGTCATGCTTGCACCATAATGCCACCCAGGGTGAGTGCTCCAGTACTATCGGAGTAACTACAGTACTTGTGCTCACCCTACGTGGCCCTGATGTTAGAGCAGAGAGCATAATGAAGAAAAAAATTCCTGTCATGGAGCATCTGGTATTCAGAAGCCCTTTTCATAATGAAGGTACTCACAAATTCCTTTTATCTTTTTTTCCTTTTATCCATTATAGCCAAGGAATAAAACCCAATCTTGTTATATAATAATGGCAGTGCATTTTGCTCTTTCTTCTGTAATATTTTTGCTACAACTCACTGATTCTCTCTCAATTTCAGCAAGTTCCCTGCCTCATCTTTGAAAAGATGTCTTTGCACTGGAGAACAAAGATGCATTCTGACTTTGTAGCATGCCCCAACACCTTCACTCAAAAAACCAGGGAAGCTTCCGGGTGTTCTACAAAAATCTTTCGACTGCTGTCAGAAGTGTCAGAAAACAACTTCAAAGTCTCCTGAGAATATGGGAGGATGCCAAAACCAGATTGAGAAGTAGAAGCCATTTACATCTACCCTTTTAAATTGTATTCGTTTTCAACAAGCACTCAGACTTTCATTACTTTTAGCATGTCCCAGCACATGACCATAGCAAATAGCTTACTATGGCTTTTATTATGAATTATTCCACCTATAATACCATTTAAAAATCTATGCAACTATGACACCTGATTCCAAAATACCCGTTCAATATTAAAACACTCCCTGCTGACTACCAGGAAGATCTCCCTCCCTTCTTCTGCCTGAAACATTTCCCCCTGGCTTTGTTTATGAAAGTACAGAGAGTTTTACCTCCTCTTGAATGCTACACTAAGTCCTCCCTCTGCTGTAAGAGTCTTATTACACCACCAGTCACATTTACATATTAATTACTATTTCAGACAGTTACTAAATGCATTGAAGATATACATAGATAGTACAGAGACTTAGCATACCAGGACCACAGAAAAATTTCCTCTTTTATTTTAGCCTCCTGGCCCCAACCCCTACAAATATTATAATTTCTATTCAAGTCTGAAAAATGCACGGAGACTTGGGTAGTTTGTTAAGGGAAGATCTTTTAATTCAGGGAGTTCTGAACACTGTAAGCTAACAAAAGCACTGTTGAGCTAAACATTAAAGAAATGGTAATCCGACAAAACCATTTTTATACCTGTCAATAAAAAAATATCAAAAATAATATGTAAAATCACATCAGTACATCACTGAATAATCTAATACAGTAGCAATTTTCCAAGGTTAAGGTTTTGTGCCTCAGCATTAGCAAATGCACTTGAGTAACCATTCATTACTCCTTTCATTGTTCATTTTCTTAGTTATGTGACAATTATCCTAGGGGACAGACATTTAGCTGATCACACAAAGTAAAGAAGGCAAAAAAAGGCAAGAAATTGCAGTAGGACCGTGATGCTGAGTGACTAGATGGGACTCAAAAATGTTATATAGCTGCATTCACCAAAGTGCACATAGGCGCACATGACATTTCTGACTTAAATTGCCTCAAAATTATTTTTAAACCAAGTATTCCCATTATTGCACTATTAGTACAAGTAAGATCATAGTTATAGTGCATAACCTTTGTGTCTCGAGGTCAAACAGGACAACTGAGTTACCAGAAAGTGAACATAACACAGAAGAATATTTCTTCACATTGTGATTTTTTATACATTTGTGTGTGCCCACAACCTGAAAGTCATGTGCAGTTCTGAACCACACATTTCAAAAATTACAGAACAGCTGAAGAGGTAAGGAGAAAGGTAAAAAGGACAATCAAAGTCTAGATTGTTTCTATGTAAAGAAAGATTAAATAAACTGAGAGTCTTCAGGTTGGAGAAAGAAATGACCAAGGGAGGGATGTGACAGAACTACAAATTTGTAAGCAGCATGGAAAAGATGACTAAGAAACATTTATTCATTGTCCCTTCCAACAAAAACATTACAGGGCATTAAAATGATTATGTTGGCAAGTTCAAAATGAACAGAAAAGGGTGCTCTTCCACACAAGGCATTGTTAAACTGTGCCTTCCGCACAAGGCACTGTTAAGCTGTGGCCATGGGACACCATAGATGCTAGAAGCTAACACAGATTTGAAGATGGATTCCTTTTGATTTTCTTCATGAATGGAGAAAAGCTCTGGGAATTAGTAAAGACAAAACTACCAACTCCAGTGACTGGAAATTACAATTGAGTCTATTTTCTTCTCGCTTTGCCAGGCTCCTGTCAGAGATGGCTAGATGTTCAGCATAGCAGTACAGCTACTCTCGTGTTACTGGTACACATTTCCTGAAGAACTCTGGCTAAACACTCTAGGACTGTATTTCAATGAATTACTGATGTAAGACACACTGACTGCTCAACGTTAGTGACATAGTCACTTATAAGACAAAATGCCAATACTGAATGTCAACCACTTGTATTTTCTTTTGAGTTCAACAGCTTTAAGGGACAAAACAGATGACAGTGCACACATCGCTAAGGAAATACTCACGTAGCACAGGTGGTAGCAGGGCCATGAGGGCACCCAACAGGCTTTACAGGTCCAGGCCAGACCCCATAGCTCCCTGCGCACAGCTCAGAATGCCATGTTAGTTCTCAGTTATGTCAGTTTCTGCCCCAGGAGTGATGGTCTCCAGCTCCCTAAGGGCCTGCCCTGCTATGGGCTCTGCTCAGCCATAGTCACCTGCACCCCAATGTCTAGCACCAGGGCTGCCCCCTGGCTGCCCTCCTCCATGGATGGGCAGTGGCCCTAGCCACCAGGTCCCTTTCTGACAGTCCCACGGGGAGCCCCTGCTCCTAGTGGACCCTGTTCCCCAGGGAAGCCCCTGATCCACATGGTGCTCTGGTCAATGATGCCCATGGTACAAAGCAGCCTACACCCCCACAGGAAGGCAAATGTACTTCTGGAGAAGGAAGAGGAAAAGAATTTTACTGCAGTTGTTGATCCCTCAAAACCTGCACCAAAGGATGACCTCATTGATCACAACGTTTAGGGGTGTGCCTAACACAGGGAGGTTACTGCATTGTGCACAGGCTGTCACTAGTGACAGAAAGGTCCCAGCTGCTCCTGCTTAGGGATCCAGAGTTGTCACTTCTGACTGTGTGTTAGCTACCCTAATGTTTTAAGTGAAGAATGACCATGCAATCTGATTCTGTAGCTATTTAACTTAACACACATCAAGAAAATCATGCTACTTTTGTGCCCTTACATCACAATAAATCACGTTTTAAAGTTGAACTTCCTTGCACTT
Source organism: Psittacus erithacus (assembly GCA_009867235.2). Lineage (NCBI taxonomy): Eukaryota > Metazoa > Chordata > Aves > Psittaciformes > Psittacidae > Psittacus > Psittacus erithacus. The sequence goes on along the minus strand of WYDI02011000.1, from coordinate 31,852 downwards.
ACCATAATTTCAGAGTGTGCATGTGTAATAACCTCGTAGGCTTTTTATGAGCCTGAACTCTCACCATCCAAGAGACTGTCATTGGATTATCTATTCTGAAGGACTTCTTCAAGGTTTCTTTTTTCTTGCACAACACGTTGTACATTCAACTGCCAGCTTTATCTAGTCACCATTACAAAGGAGATGTATCACTTGAAAAAAAATTAAACCTTTAGGCTGTTCAGTAAGTTTTATACATGGTACAGGAGAAAGAGGATGACTGAGACACTCCTTTACATAAATCTTCAAAAATTTAAGGCCATTTGTACTTGGATTTATGACAGTAATAACCTACCTGTGTTGCTTGGGTTTATCAAAATTAATGACTCCAATAAAAACAACAGCAACAGTTACGTATAAAAAGCATCAATATTAATTCAGAAAATTGGCTCCCATGTTAAAAAATAAAGCCAAAGTTAACATTGTCTGTAGTGATGCAAACAACATCCTATTCAATCTATCAAAAAAGTAACGCTATCATTCTAAGCACAGTTCAAAATGTGCCAGTCCTAGCCTTCACAGGCATACGTTTTTCCTCTGTTATAGTATGAGACCTTGGAGCTCCCCAGTCCTACGTGCTGCCACATGTTTTGTGCCAAAGCACAGCTTCCAGATAGCAACTATCTGGATTCATGAAAACAGTAGCTTAATTTTCTACTTGCTTTTTATCTTAAGAATTTTGTCAAGAAAAAGCAGCGCTTGTCTAGTATATGGACAGCTCATATAGCTGCAGAGTTATGTGATTTCCTATGTATAAATTTCTCATAAACACAAGCAGCAATGAAAATGAGTCTTCGTAACTGCATACACAGAGGTACTGTGTATTCTGGCTATACATCCTGCTCCTCTTTCTCAAATAAAACTGCAGGATAAACTAATTCTGGCAGTACCTCACAGCCACCTGAGAAGTCTAGTCCTCAGAATTATCTCTGTTTTGCCTTTAGCACACAGGTTACTAATTTGGGTTTTGTTTGTTTTTAGTAGACTGATTATAACAAAAGGTAGAGACACTCATCACCACTGGGGAACAAACAAAAGTAAAAAGGATAGGCTTCAAGCTCCCTGAGCTGATACAATTATGAGAACAATATCTGTGACTCTCAGTAAATAGGACAGATCATACACTCAATGCCAGTGAGTGAAGTAAGATCTACTGAATTTAACAGAACTGGCACAAGATTCACTATGCTGAAACTATTAAAGTAAATGAAAGGGTTCGGCTGGTCCCACTGGAAACGTGCCAAGGCTGTAATTGATAAAGGTTTCTACTAAACAGAATTAACAACTAATAAAATACATTGGGAATATAACTGTCATCACCATCTTATGGCAGGTAAAATGTGTCTGTATGTGGTTGGCCAACACAGAAGAGAAACAAATACAGGCAATCTATTCCAGCTGGGCAATTTTTGGCTATTTCTTTGGCCAAACTCAATAAAGTAAACAATAATCTAGTCTTTTCTGAAATTTGACAGCACTCTTATGCTCTAAATCTACTCGTTTTCTTCCTTATTCAGATTTGAGAGGTGTTTGCAGTGGGCAAACCAGCTAGCAGTAAGAATACACAATCTAAGTCTATTCTGTGAATAATTTAGAGTTTACTCGGCCGTGATCCCAGGACCACAGAGCCAGCTGCTTAAAAAAAAAACAAAACAAAACCAAAAAAACCAAAACCAACAACAAAACTATTCAAAGATTAAAAAAAAAACAACTTAAAAATCAGCTGACACCAGTAAAGCAAGGTTCACTAGGTTGCAAAAATTGAAATTTTTTACAGTGTTTTGAAGCAGGATCTCAATCCTGATTTATAAATACATTCTAACATCTCTGTAACAGACCAGCATTCCTTGCACCTACAAACGCAAATCCACTATGGTTTCTTTACTTACAGGTTCTAAAACTTAAGAACCCCTAAAAGGCACAAAGACAGCAAAACATAGTGCTTCTTGCCTTCTAAAATACTGATTCTTGAAGTAGAAAGAATGTATTTTAGTTCAAACAACAAGTGAGATGGTTTCCATTTTCTCCTATGCACTCTCCCTGGTTCTCTTCTTTTAAAGAAGATGCAACATGTACAAGACCAATGCTGATAGCTCAATTAGAGTTACATAGTGCACCATTAATTACTTAGAGTTAACATTAAAAGCAACAATGAACCTAGAACTCAGATGCTGTAAAGTCCTTAAGTTTAGAGCACCAGTAACGCAAGCACCTTTGTATTGTACTGTCTGCAGGAGGAAAACCAGTAGAATTCATAGCCCTCTCAGACGTTAAGTGATCAGCTCAAAAGTATAACCTGATAGAGAAACCTATGAAAAATTATTTAATTATTCAAGAGAGCACTGAAAGAACAAGAGTCTCCTGAGTGACTTTCATGACCAGAGAGTAAATCCCAGTGTTTTCTTTTTGTGCTTTTACAGTCTTAACATAGTCATTTTTGTTTATGCTTAGCAATACTCCTGCCTTTATGAGCCAAATCACAGATTCCTTGCCAAATAGAAGTCCGCAACTCTCCCCTGCAATAGACAATGTCTTTCACCCCAGAAGACCGACACTCTTGGTTAGTTTTAAAGCAAGCAGCTCCTGAAACTGATTTATTGCAAGGATGGGGCAGCATGCCTTGAGGCAGGGCAGCCATATACAGCCTAAACTGGATCATTTAAGGTACCTTAGAAACACAGCTTGAATAGAGATGGTCTTGACAACTTCTTGGATAACCAACATTTCTCATAACTACAGAAGCTGCATAGAACAACAGCGATTATAAAGTACTGTAGCTATTTAAGCCAGATGCTTGAAGCTGGATGATGTGAACGCTCCTTCTATACTTCGATTTTTAGCCACAATAGAGCAAAGATTTGTGAAATGAAAATGTCATGGATATGCTCCATTTTTATTGCTTTGTTATTTTTGTTGAAACATTTTTTAATTCATAGTGATCACTAAAGAACAGCAGTATGATTCTGTTGGTGATCTTCCATGATTTTTAGGCTACTTACTGACTGAACCAGAAGGCCTGTAAACCACTTGGAAAGAAAACTACACAATCCTTTGTTAAAAAAGACTCATTGCTTTCTGGATGATTTTCGTAGGAGTGCTAGGTGACTAGTGATTTGTAACTATCAGGAATTGCATCATACATCTATCAAAACAAAAGTGATCACCAAGACAAACTGAAGCAATAACTGTGCATACTCTGATCAGCATTAAGAAGGTGAAACACAACAAGCTGCAATTTTAACATTTCAGAGTAAATTCCCAGATTTCCCACTTGCACTGTTAATTCACATATATTATCTGTCATGGTTTAAGCCAAGCTGTAAATCAGCCATGCAGTCTCTCACTCACTTCCCCCCTTCCTCTCTCAGGTCCCGGAGGGATGGGGAGGAGAATAGAAAGAATACAACTCCCACAGGTTGAGATAAGAGCAGTCCAGTAACTAAGGTATAACACAAAACCACAACTGCTACCACCAATAATAATAATGATAAGGGAAGTAACAAGGGGAGAGAATACAACCGCTCACAGCACTGACACACAGCCCGACCCCCGCAGTCCTCTAGCCCTTCCAGGTAACTCCCAGTTTTGCACCCTTGGCATGACATGCTGTGGTATGGAATACCTCTTTGGTCAATTTGGGTCAGATGTGCTGTCTCTGCTTCCTCCCAGCTTCCCCTTCTCCCTGGCAGAGCATGAGGCTCAGAAAGTCCTTGGTCAGAGTAAACACTACTGAGCAGCAACTGAAAACATCGGTGTTATCAGTGTTGTTCCCAGGCCGAAAATCAAAAACAGCACTGCACCAGCTACTAAGAAGGAGATAAATGACTGCTACTGCTGAACCCAGGACATCACCCCAGGATTTTCTGCAGCAGGCTTCATCACCAGAACTCTGAAAATTCTTTTGCCTCAGCACTGAGCAAGAAAAACTCTGCTTAGTTCATGAGATCATCTGTCACCAGTGCCAACTACAACATAGCAGGATCAAGGTTGTGATCCTGATGGTTTGCAGACTGCATATAGGTTTCCAGAGCTTGAGTTCATCCATTTTTTAGCTGCGCTGTTTTCTATACTAGAAGGAAAATAAGAGGTCAGTTTTTCTGACAATGCTCCCACATTTCAGTGGCAAAGACTTGATGTTACAAGGACCCTACTCCTCCCCCAACTCTTTCTCTCTTCACTCCCCCCAAGAAGAGTTGTATCACACTGAGAAAACAGCTTGAGGAAGTTTGGACTGCCACTGTCTAGGGAGCACATATTCCGTGGGCAGGCAGACTATTTCATTTGGCAGAGCTGTCAAGTGAGCCCTTTCTACAAACACCAGCTATAGACAAAATAAAAGAAAAATTACAATAAAATGCTTTAAAATCTGCATGCAGAGTGCTGAAGAGAATGCATAGTAATTAACTGGTTTCCTGGGTAACTAAGGGCAAAATGATCAAATCTGCATGCTTAAAATTAGTTTCTTAAATTTACATTTAGACATTTAAGAGTTGCATAATTTCCAGGTGTTCTGCACTGCAGCTGTTTTGATTAGCTGCACCTCTAGCAAAGTATGCAAGAGTCAGTCTACACGTTTGGGAACATAAGTCAGTAAGATGCCTCTTTTCCAGTTGTGACTTCAGTATGAAGTATAAGAAGGACTTGATTTGCCAATGTGTCAGTGCCCACAACCTGTCAAACTCAAGCAGAAGTGACCTTTCAAAAAACTGAACAAGGTAAGACTATAAATTTTAGCATTAACACTAAAGATGTCTGCTTACCTAAACACAGGTACAAATCCAGCTCACTGTACTACAGCACAGAACATGAAAGGACAGCTTAAAATCAGAGTGCCTGATTTAGAAGGAATATTAATGGCACAAACTCAACAAGAAAGCTTGGAAACTTGCCTTTCCCATCCCTTTCAGAATGTATCTGCAGTTCTTGAAAGGGACAACAGGGAAATAACACAGGGGAAGTGGCTAATGCCCTGCATAAATCCACTGAACTATTCCCCTCTCCATGATGGACTACCTGCCTTGCAAGCTCCGAATGGGTGTTCAAATGCTTTGCCAGTGCTTTTGCCTTCAGTGTGTCAGTGTTAGCAAGCATGAGATGTTAGCAGGCTCCATAATGAGCTGTGCAGCAACGATTTAAAGAATTATTTAGAAATTTTATTTACCACATGAAAAATGCAATGCACACCCTAGCAGACGGGCAATCATGAGAGGTTTTGGACCACCTAAGTAAGTTTTGCTTCAGGACTAGATAATCTCTTGTGCAGTTTCCTAAACCAGGGAGCCAGACATCTGGAAACCCAATTGTTGTAGCTTAAAACTTTTTTTGAAAAAAATTTATTTTTTTTTTTTTTTTTGCATCTTGCTGTGTGTGGGAATCCGTGTGCATGGGAAAGAAAACAGAATTAACTGGCTGATCAGCGATTTCACATTACAAACAAAACCAATTACACACGTTTTTCCCTGGTTTGTACAACAATACCAGCCAGTTCCTAGCGTAACTTAATGAAAAGATTGGACTCCCACTAGGTTTATATTTGTCCAGGTGGGTTAAAGCTGCATAATAGAAGTAGTATGTGCATGCAGTTCACTAACCAGGATTCAGAAAACAACCTGCTGGGTGAAAAAGGAAAGATGAGGTTCTCTCTGCAGTTCAACCCTTTTATTTATTTATGAGAGAGAAAATATGCACTCTAAAAATGCAAAAAAAATGTGACAGGTGGTAAAGAAGCATCTGAATTATGTTTCAACTCTAATGAAATGAGTCATGGGAATTCTCATCTTTCAAAATAATTTAAAAACTTTAGAACGTTATTATCGATGGTGTTTCCTAGAAGTTTTCTTCACTAATTTAAGCAAGAACAAAAAACACTGAATTTTAATTGTCAGGTGCATCAGTTTCTATTCCAAGCCCCATCCAGAAAACAACCATTTTAGAATTTAAGACAGAAGAGTGTTTATAACACAATAAATAATATGCTTCTCACTGCATCCTAGTGAGTGTCAGGCCCTAAGAGTAAACATCTGAAAATAAGCATGGTCTATATGTCCTGCATCCATTTCCCTAGAGTACACAGTCCATTCAGAAATTATGCTTTTGATTTAAAAAAAAATACATACACATTTACACAACATAGAGATTATGATCTTATTATCTTAGAGATAAAAGATTCAGCAAAAAATATAAAGCCACTACTGAAAATACAAGAGATCTGTGTAAGCTCAGGACAGGATCTCCCTATCTAAACTCTGCCATATTCAGCTGTGGGTCTCACTTTAACCATTACAACCAACAGCACCTACATTTTTTAAAGTCAGGTAGTTACATAGGGTTAGGTTATAAAATCTGACAGAAATTTGGCTTTATGGTTTTAGTCAGGATTTCTCTTTGAAATTAATGCTAACTGAATTCACCATTCTTCCATTTTGCTATGATGCAGTCTAGGTCTAAATCTCTGCCCTATTTTTGTGCAATATCTAATACCAAAATGCAAAGCAGAAACGGCAAGAACACTCAACTCCAGTTACTGTGACATCTCAGTATGCCGCAGACAGTTACAATATTCGAACATAATTCCTACTCAGTAGCAAATTTTACAGTAGAATAAGTAAAGCAGACTAGAAAGAGCCCATCTTTAACACAGAGAAAAACTGATGAACTCCAGGTTAAATGCACCAGGGTTTCTTTTTGAATAATAGGTGAGGAAAGTTATTTCATAGCTTCAGTGAACCCTCCCTAGAGGAAAACTGCTGTGCTAATTCATTTTCTCCATATACTTTCTGCTGCACTTCTTCAGTCAGGCCTGGGAGCAAAACATTACACAGCAACCTCTTAGCAAAGCAAAATATTCATCAGAGGTGGGCACAGGCAGGAGTAGCCTTGGCCCTGGCCCTCCCATCAGAGCTCCTAGCTGAAAGCCAGTCCTAAGGAGACTTGAGCTCCTCCTGCTGAAGATTTCTTTGGGCAACACTAAAAATATAGGCTACAATGCATATTTTAACCAAGAGTTTCCAGGATTAGCTAAGCTGTCCTTTCTTACAAATAAATATTATCACACACACTGCCTACACCTTTGTCAGGCAGCAGGTAAAACAAAATCACTGAAGCCTTTCCTTTTCCACAGAAGATGGAGGAGTAATGGGGAGGAGGAAAAGGGAATCATAGGATGGTTGGGGTGTTCAAAGCCCTGTAGAACCTGGCCTTGAACACTTCCAGGGAGAACTGGTATATTTTTTTGTCTGTTTAGGATGTCATTAATTCCAGGAAAGTCACAAGACATCATACCTAGTAGAAAGCACTTGCAAGATTTAGCCCTGAGCAACTGACTCTGTTTTAATTTCTGATGTCCAAGTCACTTCTGAATTACTTCTTAAGTAAGCTAGTATTTAGCAGCAGATGAATTACTATTGTCACCTCCTCTGGACACCACCACTTACACAGCTCAGAGTGAATATTTCACTGGTTTTGAACCATTAAATGATCCACAGCAAACACACTATTTCCATAAACTTGCACTAGAAAATCCATCAGGCTGCTACAACTGTAAGACTATTAAAGCCATCCTACATCAACAGAAATTAGCAGCCTTTCAGCCTTTATTCATCCTTCAGATTCTTCTATAAATATCTTTACATTTGCTTTTACTAAAAAGGGACTCTAATCAACAGTGGAGCCAACTTCATTCGTAAGACATTAATGTAACAAAGTCACGTAAATTCTAAAGTATTATATAATAAACTCCCTTCTATAACAGTTAAAAAACTGCAAGTTCTCTCTCATGATGCAAGGCATCAAAACTAATTTATTCAGTTAGATTTGCATTTGCCATGACCTCAAGGACTTCTGAAAGTGACACACTAGAAAGATTTGTGTTTATCCTGGTACACTCTTAGATTTGTTTATTTTTTTCCAAGCACTTAACAACACATGCATCTAACTAGCTGCAGTACTGTTCCCTTTATGAAGCAAAATATCTAAACCCATGTTTAGAAGAAGTTATAAATATTTGCCCTGTGGAGGTATTTTGATTGGAGGTTGGTTGATTGTGTTTGGGTGGTTTTGGTTCTTGGAGGGATTTTTTTTTTTTTTTTTTCTTCAAAATGAAAGAACCAACAGTGCCTTTGTGCAATGGCACACTCTACAAATGCTGTTATTGCCAGCATCAGAGGAATGAACTGCTGTTATCTTAGAGCACATGTTCTCCATTCACTGAAAACTACATCCATAATAATAGTTTCTTAGTATTTTTTTACTTCCAACAAACTTCCTTTCTTGGATCCTAGCAATACAGCAATTACCTGTCAAGTCCAAAATCGTCAAATCCACCAGGATCACCAAGACAAAAGAATCTTTCAGAACTCAATCTTTGAAGCTCTTCTGCAGCTTCCTAGAAGCCCAAACTGAGTAATTAGCTTTTAATGATGAATATATGAATGACCTTGAAACAGAAGCTATACATGAGGCACTACTAAAGATGAGGAAACTCCTCGTCACTTGCTAGTTACAGGACCACACCAGCACTGAGGGACAGAGGAAGTAGAGTCCAAGACCAGCTTAAGTTCACAAAGGAAACAGCTAACTACAAACATAATTTCATGATGACCTCTGCAGCAAACAAATGCTAGCATAGTCCTTAATATATTCTGCCTGCAGCATTCCTAGTGTGCTGTATTCTTCTCTCACATAGAACTAATTTTGTCATGCTTTGCATGCGCAAGGAAACCAATTTTCTCTCTACCTGTGCTGTAGTGGAAGAATTATTAGATGCAAGTGCTGGTTTTGTGATCAATTCTCTAGAATATTGGAATGAAGAGTAAGACGAATAAGGTTTCTTTTTAACATGCCTATCAATTTTGACAATCCTACAAAGGGAAAAATAAGAAAATTAGCAGTCATGCATACAAGTTTCATAGAGTCAGGAAAAGAACCTAACAAGGTTTAATTGCCTTAAAGGACTTTTTCATTATGGAGTTCTTCAGCACTCTCTAAAATTAGCCCTTTCTATTTGCTCCATCCTTGGAAGAATTTAAGTGCAGGTTAGATGGGGCTTTGAGTAACCCAGTCTAGTGGGAGGCATCCCTGCCCATGGCAGGGGAGTTGGAACTAGATGATCTTTAAGGTCCCTTCCAGACCAAAGCATTCTATGATTTTATTTCACCAATGAAAAAAAAAACAAAAACCCACAAAATAACCACAACCCCCCCAAAACCCAACAACAACAAAAACGAAACAACAGAAAAAAAACCCAAACCAAACCCGCCAAAAAAACCCAAACCAAACCCAAACCAAAAACCAAACCAAACCAAAACCACAAACCAAAACACCACCATTTCTTTTTCTCACATAAGTTTTGCAGGCCATTTTGAGTCCATGGAAGACCTTTCATTCTTACCTGAATGAATCACAAGTTTGCAGAGTAGTAGCCCTTTGGCTGCTCAAGACCCAGTGACTCAGAGTGTTTGGGCCAAATCAAGTATATATTCTTCCAACACTTTCTCTCTAGAACTAATGCTGCTAAAATCTATACCACAGTACACAGATTTTATTTTTTTATTTTTATTTTTTTTATTTCTGAACAGGAAGGACCACAACAAAAGCTTTTATAAGTATTGAGAGGCAAAAGTTAAAGCTGAGATGCAGTCCTATGGCATCCTCCTTCTTGCCATTTTTCCCGAATGCATGTCCAGTCACAGTCACCTATTGGGTAAATAAATACCCATTATATGTCCCAAACAGGAGTCTCCCTGTAACTGGATATGCATTGTCCTGTCATAGAAGAACATGTCAGCAGTCTCTAGCCTGGTAGCTTGACACACATGCACCACCTCCTATCCTGTGACAGGGAGAATTATCACATAAAAGTAACGTGATGAAAACCACATCCCATCACACAAGGGGAGAAAAGGCTGCAACAAATGGTTTCAGAACATCTCTGGGCTACCCAAAAGTTAGCCCTACTGAGTTAAAGCCATGACTAGGAAAGCCATCCTACCATGGCAAGAGGCAGAAGTGCTATGGGTTTCAGTCAGGATTTATTTACCTTCTTCAGCTGGATAAGGATCTACAACAGAGGCTGCCAACCTTCTGCTTTGAGTCTTATTCAAAAATCTTCACAGATCCTAAAGCTTTAATCATATACCCAAGGTAGAACTTGTGAGCAGAGGGGAAGTGGAACCTCTGGCACAGTTCCAGGGGAGCAGACAACACTCACCTCTGTGTTTTCCACTTCATTATCAGATGATACGACAGGGCTGACTGCAGATGTAACCCCAGGTGACATGGCAACATCAGAAAACTGATTTAAATAAAATTTACAGTAGACTAAAAACTCAAGTGCAAGATGTAGAGAATTCCTCTAGAATGATAGCTTCCTATCACCACTCTATGCAGTGGGGCAAGACTGGAACTCCTGCCAAACTGCACATCATGTCTCCTACCACCACATATTATGTAGGCTCTGTTCTGACTGGAGCACACTCCTTATACAAGCATCAGAAACATATCCTTCAGGGCACAGCTCCATAACTGGCTCCTCTTATGCCTGCACACTATCAGTGCATATAAAGTTTTCAGTACCCTTTTGTATTCTCCAAACCTTTTTTGTGTAAGAGAGGTTCACAGTAAGTCTCAACCTTAATTGTTTTCAGTATTCTCAATATGGTCATGAAGTACAAGAACAATCATGTGCTGAAATCATCACGCTGCTATGAGAGTCATAAGATGTATGGGCCACAGAATTTTGTCCCAGTATTTCAAAATACTTCAAATAGTACAATGTGAATATTAACCAGATGCAGAAAAACATCTATTATCCAGCCACCTTCCCACTTGAGCTGTATTTCTCAGGAAGCTGCTCCCATCAATTATTTCACCTAGAGACCAGACTGACCTTTTCCCCTGCCTTCATTTTTGATGGCATGATAGGATAAAAGCTAGAAGGACAGACTAATGCTAAAAGCATCCCTTTTTAATAGTTTCTTTGTCTATCACAGAGATGAAGGAATAAAACTCTGTCTTGAACACAGATGCAGCAGACACCCTAATACATTATGCAAGCCCCAGCAAATAATTTATAACTTTCTGAAGGCAACTCATTTTAAGTTATCCTGCAGCATGATAACACAGTTTAAAAGATGGATTTCAGCGAGCAAAACCTGATCTACAGAGCATATTGATAATGAATAATAAAAAAAAAAGTCTCAAAAAAATCCTCCCCCACCAAAAAATTATTGCAGTTTAGGAATCCTTGCATAAACCTTGCTTGCTGTCATATTTTGTTCACTGAAAGTATCTGGGCCCCATAAACATAGATGCTGATTTCAAAACACAAGCTTATTCCATTATGAATAAACTCTAATACATACCTGGAGATGTTCCAGCCTTACTTTTCAATTAAGGGTCAAAGCGATTATCTTTGCCCTTCACAAACAATACTTGGGCAGCATGCAAGAGCATATTTCACTCAAGAATGGTGCACAGACTTATGGGTGTGGTAAACAGCCTGTCACACAGTTATGACATCATCTGAACTGAGCTGTGCCAAAAATTAGTTGAGGCATCTAAATTAGTAATTAACACGAACACACACACACACACACACACACAAAGCCTGTGATTTCACCAAAGCTGTACTGTGTCAGGTTTCTTCTGACTAAACACTTCAATTCTTTTTCGGCAACAGCATTATGAAAGCCAGCCTGAATGAAAGCCACACTTCTGAATGAACAAACTATTTTTTCTCCAAAATAAGCAGAATAAACCAAAAAAACTAAAACAGGAAAACCTGAGAATATTACAAAGTCTTGAATCAGCTTCATTGCAGATGCAAAGTTATTTTTCTTTTCCCCAAATGTAGTTTATATTACATATAAACATACAGCTGACATATTTATAGTGTAGCTCTTTAAATACCGTATTACATTTTCAGGCAGATTAGCGCACTTTTTTTGGGGGGTAAAAAAAAAAAAAAATGGAAAACAAAAAAGAAAAAAGAGTATTTAACCTAAATTCATTTGTATGAATCATGCATTCAGTTGTTGAGTAGGCTTTATTAAATTTTGCACCAGAAAGACACTTAAACTTTGCCATACCCAGCACCTCTTGCACCAATCCTAGATCATGCTTTATTAGAACTTAGCACTGCAATAGTCATGTTTACAACTCTTCAGTTTTTCAGGTAAGGCTGGTAATTTTATTTTTGTTCCTTAGTGTTACTAGGAAAAAAAAACCCAGCACTTTGAAAAATTAAAGCTGGGTATCTAGTCCTTGACAGCTTGCAATTCTGACCTCTTTAAGACCTCTCTTTAAGAAAGAAATCCTATCATTTTAAAATTGGCCAGGCAATTCAAACTGAAAGAAACAGATCCCTTGTGAACTACCTGCACTAGTTACCTAACTAATCCACAAAAGCAATGCAAGTTTACTTTGGCTTAAACTATCAAGAGCAAGGATGTTGAATGTTATGTTTCTAGAAGGAAATTTTTTTCTTAATTTGCTGCTACTGAGGCATGTCGGTATTTGACTTACATAGGAACTAAGGAATCACACACCTGGGAAAAGTGTCAAGTACCAGTAATAACAACAGCAACAATAATAATAACAATGACCACCACCACCCTAGTCTAGTTAAAAACAACACCATGCTTTTATTCACACTAAACATCTTTCCAGGAACCTTACAGCCTGGTTGCCATCCAGTTATTGATTTTTTTAATGTACACTGCATGTTCAGAAGGAAATCATAAATCTTTAACACAAAGTATGTTTACAGTCATAAACTGGAATATATAGACCAAGATAATACAATTTACTATCTACCGTACTTCAGTATTTTATTTCTTGCCACTCAGTAAAACCACTTTGAAAAGGAAATTGTCAGAAAGCATTCAGTGATAGTTTCAGTTCTTGCATTCTAATTTTCATACTGCTCAGCAACAACAAATACACAAGGAAGATAAAAAAAAATACCAAATCATAGTTTCGCATCTGCTGTACACTTTTCAAACTCCCATAGTTGCTCTTTTAAAAATTTCTTCCATTTTAATCACAAAGGGAATAATTGCCCACATATCAGCTGGGCTGTCAAGTAAGCACATTTCAGTACTCTTCATATTTATTTAGTAATTGGCTTTCCTTTCATCTGGATGTACTCTAACTTCATAATCAATGTATTCCTGGGCTTAGTATGCACTTAGAATGAATGGCTGAGTCCCCATACAGGAGACTGGGCTTCATTCATATTTCAATTAAAAAACAAAGCAAAATAAGATAGTCTTGGCAATGAGTTTTAGGACTAAACACTCCCAATATCTGTATTCCCCCCCCCCCTTCTTTAAAAACTAGAAAACTGCTAATAAGAATATTTTATTGTATCTTTAAGCATTGTTTAAACTACTAACAGCATTGGTATCAATTTACTAGAATTTCAGATTTCATATTTGTGTTTTATATTCTACTTCCATTGTTTAATATTTAGATATGAATATTTAAATAGTTACAAAGAACAAAATCACTATCCTAAAAAGTTTTCCTTGGTTATCTTTCTCACTAAACAATTACACAAGAGAAATACAATGCGACTAACAGGTTTTCATGGATTGAAAACCAAGAAAAATAAAAACTTTTTAGCTCCCTAAAAGTCAAAAGGCATGTACTGAGCATTTCTGCTTCTTTCTAAAACACAAAACCCCCAAACCCCAGCAGAAACCCAACAAAAGAAAACACAAACAGAGCCTGCATAAGCAATCAGCATAGGTTTATTTATATTTGTATGTATAATGTCTGTATCTGTGGTTATTAATGCAAAATTATTTTTAAAGCCCATGCAGCTGCCCTTCCGCAATAAGACAAGTAGACAGGCTTACATTTTACATCAAATTTGAGTCAGCATTGTTTCCCGGTTTTAAAAGATTTTATATAAGCTGCACATGTTCAGTGCCAAGATATTTGTCACCAACTTGCTTTGCTGATCTCTTCTAGCAAAACACTGATAATGCACTGAATATTGCACAGTTCTCTAGGTTTAATTGCTAATCCCTACGAATTTCATCATCATCTCCTAAGCATTCCTTTCAAAGTAATAATCTCAATCTGGTGAAAAGTAAAGAGCTTCTTACCATTCTGATTCAAAATTTTCCCCGTCTCTGGAGTCCAGCAGCAAGGAGCTATTGCTGTTGCACTGCCTACTAGAGACACCAGAGGCTTTGGAAGCAGAGAATGTTTTATGTGGTTAAAATGTATCACCACTGATTATATTTCAGTCTTTCAGTTCCTAGCCTTGATGCTCTGGAAATCAGCCAATCCAAGCGATAAAGAGGTTTGCAACAAGAAGTTGCAGAATTTTCACAGCAAATGCTTCATGGAAATGTTTTGCTTGATACTTGTTTTTTATATCCACTATATGTTAAAATAAACCCTGGCTCCCTCTTCCCTCCTCCTCTTTTTCTTTTTTTTCCCCCCAAGATGAGATTCGTATATTGTTCACAAGGGACTTCAGCACTTGCTGCAGCTAGGCACAGTGCAGAAGGGCATCGTGCCAGATTATGCATATATCTCTGCCAAGATACCTGAATTTTGACTTGCAACACACCCTGTTATTCCAAACATGGGTCTTCCTAAGCCAAAGCTCCCGACTTTGCCAAAACACACAGTGTTTTTGTAAGACAGCCAAATGCCCCTTCAGATTAGCTAAGAGCATCTTTTATTTGCAATGTGGTTTCTCTGTGTTGTTTTGTTTTGCTTTTTTTTCTTTTTTGATAAACACTTTTTTCCTAGTGAAGACAAGGTGGTAAATTCCTGAGAGATGAAATGATCAACTGGTACTTCTGCTACATGTTTCTACCTCCACCCCCTCAAGAATACCACAGACAATCTCTCTGCAATGCTATAACTACAATTAACTACTTAGTTAATATTATAACTACTTTAATGTTCTCAATGACAACCTCAGGATGCTGCTGTGCTGGATGTGATACAAAAAAAAAAAAACACCAAAAATGAAGAACAAAGACAGTCCTGACTCAACAGACCTTACTGTCAAAGAACACAGTAAGAGATGACAAAGAAGGAGGCAGAAAGGACCAAATCAGACAATTCTGGCTAGTTTAATAGGTAAAGTAATAACCTAGCAACCTGACTATATCCAAGCTTTTGGGGAATTACAGTAAGAGGGTTTTAACAAAAGGGTCATTAAGAGGCTATGGAGACTACCTTAGAAATTCTCTTAAGGAGGAAGCATGTTATTGTACTAGAAAGCACAAGTCTGAGTCTGAAATTTTAATGAATGGATAAAAGGGGATGGAGTCATTGCTTCTGCAATGACTGAGAGTTTATACACATCTAGAAAAGTTAAGACCATGCTCTGCGCAAGAAAGGGAAAGAAATTCAGAAGAGATGCCCATGGCTTTCTTCTCTTTGTAAGAGGATTCAATAATGATTTTCTCATTCAAACTGAATCAGTTTGATTGGGAATAAGAGTGCATGACTGACCTGAAGAAAGAAAAGGAAAGAATGCTGGACTAATTGTCAAACTTGTTTAAAAGGTGAAAATCAGCTGGATGGACATTATTTGTTGAAACAACAATGAATTTATTGGAAGATATTATAGAGAGAAATAAGACTTAGTCATCAATAGTACTGATTGTTTTTTCAAACTTAGAGAAAGAACAAAGTAATAAATGACACGTTATGGAAATCACAGCAAGATTAAGTTGTTTTCCAGAGTGACAATGAAGCAGCAGTAGGGGAGTTTACAGGAGGTAACAGCTATGTTGAGCTGCTATTTTCTAGCTGAATAGCCACAAGAAGCTCTCTCTATTACAGACCTTTCCTTTTAGCCAGAACTAACAAAATTCATTTGCAAGCCATCACAACAAAGATAAATTTGATTTGTATTTACAGATGTGGTTATCTTATGTAAATAAAGGGCCCAAGTTTCAACCCTCAAGAAATACAGCAAGATGACATCAAAAAAGGTGTTGAAAGTATCATAAAGGAGGAGGGAAAAATTAAACAAAAGAAATTCTATGAAACCAAGACAAAATTTCAGCAAGAAAATGGGCAACAGTATAACAAGGTAGCTTACAGGATAAAGAAAACCAGTATAGAGCACTGGTTCCACTCTTTGACCAGAAAGCTGTCTGCCATGACTTTACCTTGGCAATTTCTGCAGCATGGAGGGAGCAGAAGATGCATTGGAAAATGCCCAGTGCTGCACCAGAAGTTTGGCAATGATAACAAACAACTGGTATAGCTGGGTTAGTCAGACTGCTAATGGGATTCCCATTTAAAGGGCTCCACTTGTAATATGCTTGAGATGCAACAGACAATTCTGTGAAACAATTCAAAAGCTACAGAGGGCTTTCCCTGGTTTAGAAACAAAAACTTTCCAATAGAATGTTTTCAACCACCTTGCTAGTCTGTGCAAACCCTTCCTGTAAACCCTGACATTTCTGAAACCCTTACAGTCACAAAAGATACATACTGGGATAGTGATCAGATGGTGAATATGAAGACACACAGCCAAGTCTTGCCCCTGTAGGTTTCTACAGATAACATGTACAAAACAGGGTGATATAGCCCTATGCACACATGCAAATAATTTTCAACTCTCAGTCAGTGAAGTCAGATACCTCCATTTCATATTGAATAGTTAAGAATTATTTGAATGCACACAAATTTCAGAGTTAATTCTGGCATGGCCTTCTCATATTTAAAACAGACACCTCCCAAAATCAAGTGAATATATAATCTAAATTCAACTGAAAAGTTTCTACACAGAACAAGCACTATCAATACAAGCATACAGGCAGAACTGACATATGCTATACCTTTAGCACTCTTCCTTCAAAAGAAGGCCTCCTTTATCACTCACTGTAAACTCCTTCCAACACACACACACATGGAGGCAAAAAGAAGTGTCCATTAAGGGAAAGAACTGTGTGCTGGTGTAACTGCAGTAGTTCAAATGTGAACTTCAACATTTACACCTACATAACCCTTAAAATTATTATGTTTTCCATCAGGTTAACTGTCATCAGAGGCTATTTACAAAATAAAGAAAAGATCTCTCATAGGCATTCGATCACATTCCTTAGGCACCTGTAGAGAAGTAGCTCGCAGCCCGCACTGATTAAACACTTATTTAAAGAGTTTTTCTTAAGCAATGACATAAGCAAGCCCTTGAATGCTCCAAATGATCAAGGAATGCACAATGATGCTGAAAAAACTGTCATTGGATTAAAAGTAATCTACTTTTGCTATGTAAATAACTTGCATTGCCAGATCTACTTCTTCACATGTGCATGTTTTCTACAGCATGTAAACCTTTGCACTAGAGCCCTCAGTCTGCAACAAACGAGCAGTTGTATTAAGAAGTACCAAACATAAAGCGATTGATCAAAAAACTACTTTTTGTCTTGGTAGAATTTTTTTTGTTATTATGGCATGTGATTGCTACCTGAAGACAGGATGGAAAAATCAAAGTATTTCAATTTTTCATTATTTCAGAAGTCCTAATAAATTTAAATGCAGAACTGTTCAGTCATTTTGGATTTGCTTGAGATGCTGCAAAGCTTATGGGACATGCAGTTATGGCTTTCTTGGGGCGCCCTAAGTCTGTTCAAATCATCCCTAGCATTACGAAGCACCACCTCTCCCCATAGGTTGTAATACATTAAAAGACCAATGAACAGCTTGCTAGAAATAGTTAAAAATAAATCACAGCTCTGTGACTGAGATGAGGAATGAGGCAAAAGCATGCAATACTTTTTTACTTTGCAGAATGAAGATAAACTAGGCTACATACATCTGCAGGAATTCTAAAAGTCAAGAAACCCAACCAGATACCAACCCTCAAAGAAACCTACAAAACAGAAAATTTACTAATAAAAGACTTTTAATATTTTAATAATTTGA
Source organism: Psittacus erithacus (assembly GCA_009867235.2). NCBI lineage: Eukaryota > Metazoa > Chordata > Aves > Psittaciformes > Psittacidae > Psittacus > Psittacus erithacus. The sequence goes on along the minus strand of WYDI02011000.1, from coordinate 13,903 downwards.
TATAATAAAATACATATTTTTCCCTATTCCTTCTCTCCAATTTTCACTCTCAGAAAAGGTCTAAATCCACCATGATAGCCAGGATCTATATAGCATATCAACCTATATATTCTCATTTTAAGGATATTCCATTTCATCAAGGAATGGAAAAACAATAAACCATGGCGCAGAATACAGTAAGATGTTTCAAGATCTTAAGACACCCGAGTATTTTAAGGTCCAAGCCAAAATACTTCTAGTATGGAGTTTAGCCTGTCTTGGCCAGATGAACTTGGAACAACAGAACCTAATTCCATGTACTAAAAAAAGTCAACTGAATGCATGCTGATAATCACAAAAATTCCTTTCAGACAGCAGTGTTTCACCTTGCAAGAAGCTTTACCAAATTTTCACATACAAACTACATTGCCCATTATTTTGTGGAGAGCTATTTTGAAGTTAAAGCTAAGAGTTAGAAACAGTTGCAAAACAAATGCCATAAAATTAAAAACATTTTCTTAAAGAAAAAGAAAAAAGAAGAAGAAAAACGCAGAAGAGAGTGCCTTCTTATCTATCAGATACTGCTGAAAAAACATATGAGTGCTGCCTCCCAGAGTCCAGCTGCCTAGAAACAATTTCTTCTCTTTTGCTGCGGTACACTGATTCAGTGTCCAAAGAAACAATCTCCAAGGGCTGTGAAACAATAACAAGATTCTCTTTTTCTCTCAACCATTTATACCAAAGGACCACCCCAGCTTAAGCTCTGCACAGACCTAGGCCTCTGCTGTGCTGCCCAAACAGCACAGCTGCGTAACAGCTTCAAAATGGAGCAGAATCTGTCTCTCATAAACACATGCAACCATATAAAGGAAAAGACAGTTGTTAGACCCTCTTCACAGGCCCCAAGACTGCTGCACAGAGCCTGTCTCTACCACTTCCCCACTTGGAGCACGAAGGTGGGCCATCAGAGACTCTTCAGTGCCCTAGGGAGATGGCTGTGGAAGAAGAGGCACAGGAGTGCGATGCAGCACTGCACCAAGAGGGTGGGCAACTTCCACCTCCTGTCATTAATATCAACAGAGATAATGACACCGTTCCTATGCATGCTGCAGCAAAACGGCTCAGACCAGCATTTCCTGATCTGCACTGAAATCTGCGCACAACTGTAATCGTACTCTTACACAAGAAGCAGATGTTTAAGGAGTTCCATTTAAAGAAATTTAGGGTTTAGGCTATCATATTTTGAGCACTAATCACAGACCACTGTTTTGCAAGTTTAGTGAATACCTTTGCCAAGCATCCTTCCATCACAAAGTAACTCAAGGGATGCTTCTATAGTTTACATTATATATTTGATATATGTTAGTGATGATGAGACACAGCCTTTACATATCAGAATTTTTATCAGTATAATAATAGCTCATCAGCAAACTTTTCTGTCTGAAATAAGAGTATTTCCCTCAGTAAATTCCATTCCTAAAGAAATACTTGCTCATATTCAAAATGGGAAGAAAACAGACAAGAGTCGACGCAAATTAGCGCATCTTGGTTTCGTGCTGCTTTCAAGGGGACTCCAGTCAGGCACTCTCTTCCTCCCCCTCTCGCCACGAGGTGGGGGTGCAGCATTTCTCGGTCCCCGTTCTCCAGCAAGGAAATAAATATAAAACACAGAAGTGTATCATCGTCTTAAAACAACCACTTGAATTAACTTAATTACGCTAAGCTAGAATGATCACAATATATGCTACTGAGTACCTAATAAAACAGATTTTTATACAAAAAGCCTATGTAATGTATACACTGAAAAACAGCCAATTTTAAAAACAGCCATTCATTTTACATACATTAGTATTTGGCCTCCTACATACATCAAAACAGCTAATGTGATTAATTCAGTTTTGTTTCCATGTGAAATTACACTTAATATAATTTTCTTAAATTACAAAAGACATTTAATTCTGCTGCAGTATTCTTACCAAATGCCAGTTTCAATCTTGGATAGAGGAGGAAAGAAACTGCAGGAATATCAAAGCTGCCACCACCATGTTGAGAACAGCTTGAGACAGAAGTGGAGAAATGGTGGAGCAGCCTCCTAGGAGATCTTCAGGGCTTGGTGTGACCTCAGGGCTAAATACATAATGGTGACCAACACCTGTTGGACTTCCTTGATCATGATGTCCCTCCTTATGATCTTCTGAGCTGTCCTCAGAAAGCCAGTACCCAATACAGAAACACATGATTAGAGAGGGATGGCTCTGAAAAACTCCAGACAAAGTAGGGAGGCACAGCAAAGTTCTACTGTAAAGCCATATGGACAAGAAAATGCTCTGAAGGGCATTAAATGGCAAAGGCTCACATTTCTAGGCAACACAGTACCTGACAGACATAGTGGCACACTCCGGAGGAACAGGGCCATGAGAGCACAAAACTATTCCATAATAACTAGCTCAATGATAAATGCAACCTATTTTATAAATCAACATGCAAGCCTCACCAACTGGTTCTTGGGGAAGTGATTGATCCTAAGAACAAACTGTGAAGTAGCTGAACAGCACCAGCATTTGTTCAGGTATCAGACACTGTGAAGCAGGCGATGCTGATTAAACCCACCTCCGAATGAAAAGAGACATAAGCAAGAAACTAAGCAGGCAAATAACTGCTACAAATTTATGAAAATTTGAGAAGTGTAGGTGTACACAGTATGCATCTCCAGCACAAGCAGAGCAAAAAATGGACCTGCACAGCCCTCCAAGACATACAGAAGATTAGATTTCCTTTACCATGAAATAGGAACAGCAGCAGCAAGCAATACTTTAATGTCAGCACATACCTGGACTCCCAAGCCATAAGCTACCATTCTTCCCACTATAAGCTCTATGAGAAGGATGAACTATGAAGATACAATGTGGAGAAAGAAGTAGGCTTAGAACAATGTGGAAATGCTGTAGGATTTGGCCCAGGAATGAATCCTGAAGGGCAGTCATCTCATGTGCACTAGGGAGCTGCCACAGAAGCCCTAGATGTCACATCCAGTCTCCATCCATTCAAAGGGAAAACAAAAGAGCAACAGCAAATAGATGCTGTCAAGTAGCCATATACTATCGTGCAGGCATACTACAGGCTTTGCAAAAAGTTAAGAAATCGTGAAAGACAAAAAGTATTGCCTTACAAAAAAAACAACCAAAAGAAAAACAAACAAACAAAAATCAAAAAACTCACACCAAACAAAACCAACAAAAAACAAAACCACACCAAAAAACCACCACCCAACCAAAGAAAAAAACCCTCACAAAAAACCAGACAAAAAACCCCAAAGAAACCCCCCAAATTTTATCAGTATTATAACCGAGATTAACAAGGACACTCAAAGTAGTAAAGATAACAGGGACAAACACTCCCATACTCCAAATCCTTGCTTGATGCTCTGAGAAAATTGCTTTCTGAAAGAGTAGTTAGAAGATTACCAGAACTTTTACCAAAACAATGGACTGCATGCACTGACAGCATTTTGTGAAAAGACACAGCAAGTGGTCAGGCATCTGAACAGAAAGCATCTCTGGAAATGACAGAACATTTGAAAAACTGATGATAGCAGCAGATGATAATCTGGCCCACTTGCAGCTAAGCGTACAAGAAAGAAGAATATGGAAGAGTTACTTCAGCAACAAAAACTTTGAAAGGTTTCTCAAAAACTGCACAAGCTTCTGAACTAAAATTTTTAACCAAAATCCTTTGAAAAAAAGAGAAAACTGATTTAAAGGACGGGCTGTTTCCTTACAAGAGAGAGGGACAGTGTAGCTGAGGCTTTGTCCTAAACTAATGGTGGGCAAATACAGCAAGATCAACATTAAAGTGTCTTTCACTTATTTCACCAAGCATAAAAGAAGTCCATTTACAAAGGATCACAAGATAGACTATTCCTCATCATGAGTGGTACAGGACATAGATAGCTTCTACCAATGGGAAAGTGAAATCATGTTAGGCATGCATCCAAAACACAGAACCATACAGTGCTCTGAAGAAAATTAGCTACTTCCCAGGTTGACACATTACAACTAATTCACAACAAAGCTCACTGTCATGATGGGACACAGAAAAAAGGGATCAACCTGGACAATGTGGACAGCTTCATTTACTTGCAAGGTCTTAACATGAAAGAGAGTGTTGCTATCTGCCTGAAGACATCACAGATAGAGCAGATATTAACTCAAAAGACACCATGGAGAAGAAATTATTAAAATCAGATATAAGTTCTCAGCTTTGCTCTTTGTAGCAAACACACTGCTTGGTTTTGAAATTAAATGTTTCTAACATTTGCCTGGAGTCAGCTAGTAAAAGGACATCAATAGCTGTAAGTAGAAAACAAGAGTGAGAAAGAGCTGATCAATAAGGTAGCAAAAAACCCCAAACCAAAAACAAAGCAGCATGACTTCTCTGAAGACATCTTCCAGATGAAAGATTATCACCTGCTTGTAAGGCTGTGTTTTTCAGGCTAGCAGGAAGTGACTGGACAGTGGAACAGTGGTTGAGTAGCAAATTTAAAAACACTGCACAGTGAAGCATGAGACAGAACAAGAATATACTGTGTGCCTGGTGCATACAGTCATACTGCACTGGCAGAGGAAGAAAGGAAGGAATAATATACATTTATAGTAATTTAGATTAATACCCACATTTTTGCAGTGCAGCTGAAAGCTACTGTTCAGAAATTTAATGCTGGGTAATGAATAACTTAATGAACTTATTACCGGTCAAGCTGAACTGAAGGCACAGCTTAAGTTCATTAATGGCTTAATCATGTAATGAATTTAAGGAATCCAGTTAGTTCCAAAAGGTAACTAAGGCCTAGGTATCTTTCCTGGCCAAATTCTTTGCTGCTGTAGCACACATACAACCTCAATAGTTTCAGCTGTGTTTCAGGTTATAGTATACAAAACACTTTTTGACTTGATAATATGGGGGTGGGGGGTGTAGGCGGAGGGGAAGGTAAGTGGGAAACATTACTATTTCCATTATTTGCAGCAATTACACAATTACACATAACATTTGTGTAGCCAACAAAATAAAGCTTCCTGAATATATAAATTTCCTAAAGATAATATTAATCTTTGAATCCGCTATAAATAATTTGACCACTAACTGGAGACAGAGCCACAGCATGTCCACATAATTTACATAGTTTACAGGCACTATTAAAAAACATGAATCAGCTTAGACTGACTTCCAAATATCTTTCCACAGATTTCTATCCTTAACTGGTTTTCTTTCTTTAGTCTTTACAATTACATAAATTACATTTGGATTATATTCTGATCTCTTAATATTTGGAGGTAGTTGTTGATACCTCTTTTACATTCCATCTCTCTTTTTCTTTAGTGTTACATTATCCTAGCTTTCAGGAACCAAAAGCTTCTCCAGGTTAACAGATTGTAACTATGTGAAGCACATCTTTCCATCTCTCTTGCTAGGGCCACAGTCAGCAATAAAAGCAATACTATCTAAAAAGGACCTCTAAATTTCCATTCCAACTAAAAAAAAAACAACCCAAAACAAAACTACAGACTGGGTTTGCCCTCAGTCTCAAAACAAAGAAGTTCATTCTTCTATGAAAACCAGTCTGTCAGAAACGGAAGTTATACTTTGATATACTCTCCTTAGAAATATCTTCTGACTAGTTTTCAGTAAGCTATTTTCAAAGCTTTATTGAGCCTTCTGAACACTGGAGAGTCTCCAGATAATTCAATCCCGATTTGAGAAAAGAATTGACTATATCTGTGTAGAAAAAAAAAAACCAAAACAAACCCAAAAAACAAAAAAAAAAAACAAACCCAAAACCACAGACGAAGCCAGACCCTCCCCAACCCAAGAACCAAAGCTTCAACCCCCTGAAGTGAAATTGTGAGATCTGTTATGCAAATAGAAGCCCTTCTTTGTTTTCCTGAAGAGCTGCTTTTTTTTTTTTTTTTTTTTTTCTCTATATGACGGGTACATCTAAATTAACATTTTAGGCTGCTTTGAGAGTGTGCTTTTGTGACTATACAAGTCACCTGACTGTCCCTATCTTCTACTGTATCCCAACATGGAATAAACCCTTTCAAGACAGGTAACTATTTATTAATATTCCAGAAAAAAACTGACAGCAAGTTAAAAACAAAAATAAAAAAATAAAAATCTCATGTCTCTTCTCATGCTAGGAACTCCAAGATGATACCATATTGGATGGACTCAGTCAAGGCATGGCTCTGTGCACTGATTTTCACCATGATGAGGTTGATCAATTTTGCATTCATTTGCATTCTTATAGGGTTTTCCTTACAATAGAGGATCATCTATCACTGCTAGCAATCAAGTCTGGAATATGGATTTAGCTTTGAAGAGTACCTTGGTGGCAAATCTTAACGTTCTTAAATCATTAATAAATAACCAGCTCCTGGGAACACGTAGAGAACATGTACATAGAATATTTGCATATTGATTAAATGCATATCTCTTAAGTAGCTAGCAGTCACATTGTGTTCATGATAGAGAGACATACTTCTGGATACGCTATCACACAGATTACTAACTCACTCTACAATATTTTTCTGAGCTGGCCATCATAGTCCTCAATTAAGTTTGTTTCACACAGTGGTCTGGGCATTTGCAGCTGGATTTAGCTAGATTAAACCCATATGTACATTTCAGAAGTGCAACTAATATTCAAAAACTTGCTGGTGTTCAGTCAATGGAACCAAACTAAAGCTAGTCCTAGTAAAATCTCCCAAATATGTACAGCATGGACATTCAGCCTTACCCCCAAATATTTTGCTTTAAAGATCTGTTCATATGGCTCTGTACTATTTGCTATTGCAGAGATAGCCTGTGTGAGTGCCAGGGATGGATACAAACTGCGTCCAGGGTGTCCTGTATCCTACAGGCACTTGCAATAAATAAAGAAAGATAAAACAAAAAGTGAAATATAGTGGCTAGGGCACCAGTCTACAAGTCAGAGAACTAATTTATTTCCAAAACCAACAAACCAATTAAGAAAAATTGACATTTTTGGACTTGGAGAGGAACAACCAGTATGGGTTGAAGAAGCAGCCATGGAGATCCTGATGGGCGTTAAGCTGAACATGAGTCAGCAACATGCCCTTATAGCATAGGTGGCCAACATTATCCTGGGCTACATCAGAAGAAGCAATGCCAGCAGGTCAAGGGAGGTGATCTTCCCCCTCTACTCTGCACTGGTGATGCTACACCTGCAGCACTGTATCCAGTCCCAGGCTCCCCAGTACAAGAAAAATATGGAGCTACTGGAGGGGGTCGAGTAAATATGGTTAAGGGACTGGAGCATCTCTTCTGTGAGAAAAAGCTGAGAAAGCTGGGACTGTTCATCCTGGAGAAGAAAAGGCTTGGAAGGATGAGCTTATCAGTGTGTACAAATATCTGAAGGGATGATGTAGAAAATATAGAGCCAGGCTTTTCAGCGGTGCCCAGTGACAGTCCAAGAGGTGACGAGCACAAACAGAAACGTAGAAGGTTCTGCTTGAACACCAGAAATGCTTTTCTACTGTGAGGGTAACTGAGCACTGGCACACGGGGGGTCCAGAGAGGCTGTGGAGTCTGCATCCTTGGAGATGTTCAAAAGCCGTCTGGACATGGTCCTGGGCAGCCTGCTCTAGGTGGTCACGCTTAAGCATGATCATTGGACAATATGACCTCCAGAGATCCCTTCCATCCCAAACATTCTGTGATTCTGTGAAGGCACAGAATTTACCTGCGGGAGCTTTCTTCCCAAACCTGCCTTGAGTGTCTTTTCTCCCTGATCAGATTTTTCTAAGGGTTTCCTTATGCTTTTATTCTTCAGGTATTTCTGTGAAAGACATCTAGCAAAAACTGTATATTCTGAAAGCAGAAACCTCATACAGAGCTTGACTGTGTTCAGTCATCTAAGTTCCTACTCTGAAAAAGACAAGAGACCTACAAACCATACTCTGTAAGAGGCCATGACAAAGTCATACTCATCCCTAAACATGCAATTTTGCTTTGTTTCAATGAACATATCAACCATCAAAAAAGGTGTTTCTTATCAGCTCCCTTCCTCTTCTGACACTCTTGCTCCTTCCTTTGCATCAAACTTGGCTCACCCTGCAGCAACATGATCACTGCATCAGCTCACCTATCTGAAAGTCAGCAATCTCATTTGGGAAGAAAGGTAGATAAAAATCATCAAGTTCGTCAGCTTAGCCTCTGGATTAGCAGCAACACAAGGTAGACAGTAGACACTGCATCTGAGGAAGCTGGGCATCATTTCGCAGTATCAATCTGCTGCTGGACCAGATGATACGTAAAGAATTGCATCTAAAATTGCCATGATACCATCAATTCTGGAGAGTTGAAATGAAAAATATTATATTCTCTTTTATCTAAAGTATTAATATTGTTTACAACTTGCCCATATTTATATTTTATCATCTTCACTGGGTATATCCTCACAACCCTTATAAGACACTGAGTAATGCTATTAGCCCATTATACATGCGGAGAAACCAGCTGCAGTGCGAGTATGGTATCTTGCCCAACGTTACATTGAAATTATAAAGCCTGTTTCACTCTATCTTTAAAAGGACCAGTGAGTCAAACACTCTCCTGAGATTTTATTTCCTGTCTACACCCAAAACATTTACCTAGGTTAGGCCAACTTTATGTGACCCTAGAAACTGAACAGAAATTCACAATGAAGAGAAAATACAACATTTCCTCAGGTCAGCTCCATGGCTTTTTCAGAGTAGCTATTTTTCTGGAGCAGGGCCAACCCCAAGGAAGTTAAGGTAAACTAACTCTGCAACAGAAGAAACTTCTGACAGATGAGGAAACTTAATCAACATCTTTAGTTTCAAAGTAGCACTGCTACTGCTTTGGATGCTCCTTCTAATGCAGAAAAAAAGAAAAATTAAAATAAAAAGTTAAAAAAATAATAAAAAAAATAGTCACAAATATGGTCTCAAATCTCATAAACACAGGAAGTCAGTCTAACTGCAGACAGCTTCTCTTGGGAGTTATCCTGTGAAGATAATAACTTGGTGCTCTGAAGAACAGGTGCAAGGGAGGAATTTATAACCGCTTATTTCTTAGAACTGGAAATGGCAGGAATAAGTTAGGGAATGAGTTCAAATGATCAAAATTTTCATACTTCAAGGGGGAAGGCAGCAAGTGAGAAAGATGATGTGAACATAAATTTACCTAGAGTGAATTGTATTCATAACTTGAATATCTTCTGTGTGAGTTGACTGTGGACTCTCTGAGCTAAAGGAAAGCAGAACATATTGCATACCTTAACATTAGCAAGGCTTCTGACAGTCTCCCATACAATTCTTTGGGAAATTGTCAAGTTGTGCACTGGCCAACCACATAAAAAGTGTTGGAAACTGCATGATCCATGTGGCTAAAAGGGTCGTGGTCAGCATATAGAGGCCAGCTAGTGGCCAGACATTACCAAAACCCAGCCTATCCCTATGTCTGAAATCCCAAAAGACAGAATGAAAAGTGTAAAATCAACACCTCCACCCCCTCAAAACTGAATACACAAGGAAGAAGCAGCTTTTAAAGAATGTTAGAGAACTTAATTTTACCAAGGAAAACCTAATGAAAGTAATTTAAGAATTGAAACTGTCAGTATTGCTATACCTAGTATTAATACTGTACTTGGAGGCAGCTCAAGGCCATAAAACACTTGTTCCATTGGACCTGATGATCTTATCCATAGTCTTTATGTCTTCCTTTCCCACAACATAAAGAAGAGGAAGAGAAAGAAAAAAAAGCTTCCTAATTACTCAAAATATCCACATCAACTTATGTTTCCCATATCAAGTCAAAGTGTTCATGAAACACCACAGAAAGGAAAGAATTTCAACTCTCTGGAAGACAATGCTGTCACTCAAATGACAAATAGGAGACTCATAATAGCCTACAGTGGGTTATTCCCATGGAAAAAATTATGACTGAAATGACTGCGTTGTTCTTCGTACATGCTGCAAGGAGTGTAACAGCCTTACACATTGTATGATAACCAATATCTAAGAAAAATACATTTCATTTCTATAGTCTTGGTTTAGATATAGGAAGATATTCAACTTTTAATGCAGTTTTTCTTTGAAAAGCAGTATGAAAAATACTTGATTTTCTGAAAAAGACTGAAGAAGAAAACTAAAACCCCTTCATCTCAGAATAAGTATAAAACAGGAGAGACCAACATGGCTGAAAATCAACATTTGAGAAAAGTATGCCCCATTTTTATTTTACCTCTGTTTTCAAATGACATAGAGACATTTGGAGAGGGCTCTTTTGGGGTTGAAAAAAGCTCACCTTGGACATATTTGTGCATGCATACACTTGCAAGGGCTTATGTCAAAAGTGTTAGCATAGCCATCCACAAATTACTGATGTGACTTCTCTGCAGAGAGCAAACACTAAAAACTAGAAAAGGAAAAGCAATCTGCGCTTTGGTCCAGTTATTTGGACAGGTCATGAACAATAAATTGCAAATAAACAAACAATTTAAACCAATAAAAGTACCCAAAGAACTTGTCAGCTGCATTAAGACTTTGACAAATTAACTCTCAGTTAGAATACCTCCAACTTTTGGAAAGCAAGAAACAAACAAAAACGCCCACCTTTCTATTGCTAAGTACTAACACAAAAACACTGAGCTAATACAAGACCCAGAACTCAAACCCACTGCATGGCAAAATCTGAAAAATAAAATTTGGCTGTATTATCTTGCAGGGCAGTCTTTTCTTCCAATTTGACTATCACATCCAAAAGCTCACAAAGGCCAAGTTGAGCAATCCTCATATTTTTACCTTTGAAGTCCTAAAAAAACTTCTATTTTTCTATCAGCATACAACTATGAGCAAGTTCACTACTCCTTAGAGGAATCTTCCAGCCTGTTTCCTTCAAGCTTCCCAATTCTTCTCCTTCTTTGTTTTTCTTCCCTCGACCCTAAAAGCTTCTCCAGGCTTCATAGAATAGTTAGGGTTGGAGAAGACCTTCAGATCATCTAGTTCCAACCCCACTGTCTATGACTCAATTGCTCCCAAAATCACTCATCTCCCCCTTGTGCAAAGCACAGCAGCCAGGACAATCCAATAAGACAACCTTCTTTTCTGCTGCCAAGGTCACCACCACCCCCCCTCCACCGCGTTGTGTTTTGGGGTTAGTTTGTTTGTTTGTTTGTTTTATTTTTTAACCAAGAAGGGAAAAACTAACATATTGCATAGCAAACATGCAATAAGTACTAAACAAACCTATCAGTTATGGTATCAAGCTCAATAGCTGAAAGCATACATATATAAAGACATTAAAGTTAATTAAGTGGAGCTAAACAAGCTACTATTAATCCAATGTAACTCTCAGAAAAGAAGCCACTATCAGCAGTTATGTTGTTGTTGTTTTCAGATTATATCATCATGATGTCTCTAATCAGACATGCAATTATTATCTAGAAGAGCATTTTGGGAAGGTGTTTCCATCATGGTGGTAACAATCAAATGGCCATCGGAGCTGATTCTTCATCAAATTATTCTACTCCAGTCACAACTACCATGCTTGGAGCCTGAAGAAATTAACCAGACATGCTATTAGAAAACTAATGATGTCCAGAAATAAACTGAGAACATCTGTTGCCAAACAGTCATAAAGAGAGTAAACAAAGCAACAAATATCTGCAAAAGTTCTTATAACAAAAATGTTAATCCCCTAAATACTGGAGAAACAAGCAGGAAAACAAACAAATCACAAATAGCTGTTGGGGAGAGACTTTTATTAAAAGAAATCACAGAAAGCAGCAGCTCCAATACAGTCATCAGATCAATCCAAACAGGAAGGGATCTTAAAACCTTTCAAAAATACTAACATTCCCTCTTAAACAAGAAAACCCCAATACCACAAACACAACAAAAAGTGGTAACCCGAGAACTAATGCATATACACATACTTCATATGTCTTATGTACTGCAGCCTATAAATCACTAAGCATTGCTATCCAGTGGTGCTCCTATAACAAACAAGCATTTCTATATCTGCTGCAAATTTCTTCCTAGGTCAAAGAAAATCCTATTTAGTATCTGCATAAACTAACTTCAAAAAATGCACACAGTTGTCTATTTCTGAAAAACGAAAATAGATGTGCAATCCCTTGGAAAACAGATGCCATAATGCTGAGAAAAAGTTTTAACAACCCTTCCAAGGCACAATGGTACAGTTGCTTGTATCTCACTGCACTGTAAATATCCGAGCTCTCATTTAATTACAAGGAGAGAAGAAGATTCTGGAAGAATAGGCTGTTGGCTGACATAACAAAGTCACACTGGTGGCAAGAAGTTTTGTTGTTCTTAGCATAATCATTGCTTTTTATGTTACTAGATCTACAGACAGCGCTTACAAGGTCGTTGCCCACCTCAGGCTGTCACACAACTCATTCCATTTTCATTGTAACTTCAGGGTTTTCAAAAGTGCATGCTCAGGACTTACAAGTTTAAATGACTTAAGAACTTCAGAAAGTATTACCCTACCAGTATAAAAATTATATATAAAGCTTGTAAGAGATGTATATTTGCAAATGTATATTTGCAAATCATACATATCTTTCACTCACTGTATCTTCCATGATAGTTCTACACAAGGTGCAAGGCAGAAGGTGGAATGCAATACCAAAATAGTGCTGTGGATTCATCAAAGAAGTTCAGGGGGAAATGGAAGCAGGGTAGGGACAAGGAAATAATGAAAAATAATACAAAAAATAAGCATTATGAAAGAAGTGATGAGATAAAATTATAGAAAAAAGGAGAAATGAAATGGCCTGGTTTGGGTAGGTAAATCCAGCCTTGGAGAAGTAAACAGGGAAATAGTTGTGTGATACAGGAGCTTTTTTAAAGTTGGCCATGAAGCAACAGTAATTTAAAGCCAAACAAAATGCCTGGAACAGCCCCAGCACAGACAAACCTGGGGGACAAAGTGCACAAGCTGAAGAAAATTTATTTTTTTTTTTTTAATTTAAATTTCCAGCAGTCCAAGATTTCAGCTGTCATATGGTTGCTGAAACAAACTGATTTTGGCTAGTGCACTTTAAGACCATATATCACACAGCCAGAGAATACAGGCTGGCATATTCCAGCTTTCCACAGCAGGAGCTCGATGTAACTAAGCCGTGACAACAAAGATCAGAGAGAACAATACTGCATTAAAATGGGATAAAATAACACAGAAAGGGTTAGGTGCTATCTGCCTGCCACATGCCCAAAAGAAATTGAAAGAAGTGTCTGCAGGGACAGCAGCACACTGACACTGACACAGGAAATTGCTTTATTTAAAATGGTAACATTTTCCAAAACACACAAGTGACCTTGCTTCATGCTAGACCCAAAGGAATTGTTGTTGCTCAAACAATAAATCATGCTAACTGCAAGAGCCTGAAACAGCTTTTGGGGTATTGATACCTTCTGATGCTCACAGCATCCCAGGTAAGCAGCAATCACTATTCACCACCACAGTTTTGGCATAAGTCACATGCTACAAACAAATCACTCAAAAAATACTTTCAAATTGTAAATAATTTCACAGTTGTTGGGCTTTCATTCATTAGTGGTTTTTTTTGTTTGCTTGTTTTAAGCCATTTGTTTTCAAGTTGCATTTCCTGATAGGTTCATTTTTTGATAGGTGGACCACTCGGTGGATAAAGAACTGGCTGGATGGCCACACCCAAAGAGTTGTGGCCAATGGCTCCATGTCTGGCTGGAGACCAGTAACGAGTGGTGTTCCTTAGGGATCAGTGTTGGGACCGGCCTTGTTCAACATCTTTGTTGGTAACATGGACAGTGGGATTGAGTGCGCCCTCAGCAAGTTTGCCGATGACACCAAGCTGTGTGGTTCGGTTGATACGCTG
>WYDI02010999.1:0-72040 GCA_009867235.2 Psittacus erithacus | reverse complement strand
GTAAAGAACTTCTTCCTTATATCCAATCTAAACTTCCCCTGTTTAAGTTTGAACCCATTACCCCTTGTCCTGTCGCTACAGTCCCTAATGAAGAGTCCATCTCCAGTGTCCCTGTAGGCCCCCTGCAGATACTGGAAGGCTGCTGTGAGGTCTCCACACAGCCTTCCCTTCTCCAGGCTGAACAGCCCCAACTTTCTCATCCTGTCTTCATATGGAGAGACTTAACTGTAGTGTGTTTGTTATATCTGTATTGGCTTCTTGGAATGTTTTATAGAGGAATATTCCCTTCTTTTTTTCCAACCTAGAAATTACCTTGGAATAGGTGAGTAAAGGTATTTCTACAAGACCTTTTTTAATTATAGTAAAAATAAATACTGTTTACATCAGTGATATCAGATCAGAGTATTTCTACATTTATATGTATCTTATTTTGTTGTGGAGGGGTGGGGAAAGGAATCATAACCTGCTTATATCACAGTATTTGAGAGTCTGTGTGTTGCATCTTCCTTTTGATCACATCAAAATTTTGGCATTGTATGGTCTAATGATTGCTATGAATTCTTAGGTGACTGGTGTAAATTAATGTGTGTAAAGTAAAAAGTACCTGCAGTTAACGACACCTGTAAATCATGAGATCTGAGGTATCATCATTTACTTTCCTATTGCTCTAATTAAATATAACATAAAAATGTATTATTGGTTTTATTTTGTATGTATATTAATAGGTGCAACTATTTGTTTGCCTCTGTCCCTAAGGAAGAGTTTGAATGCTTTTGGATGAAACAGCTCTGTTTTGTTTAGTGTTCATAGATGTGTCATGATGTAGGTGCTTCTCTGCTTTCAGGCACAGTACATGATTCCTGGCTCTCTTCAGTATGCTAAATATTTTCAGTAGACTTTGGTGACTTTGATCTGATGGAGGTCAGCTGCATGTGCTCACAAACCAAGCGTATCAGATGTCCCTAGTGATTTTCCATGTTCCTGTTTTCTCTTGTCCCAGCTATGACTTTAAGAACTTCTGAATAGCCACTTCCCAGAAGTCAGACCCATAAGAAAATCTGAGTTTGGCCATCTCAAAATGTAAGGTGCTACTGTCACAACTTATTCTTAAAACCTTATTTGTGCTGTACTGACCGAAAGCAATGTTTTGTATGTCGTTCCCTAGCCCACAGAAACATTAACGAAAAAAAGTTTTAGTCCATCTTTATAAGCTGGAGCAAATCTGAATTCTTTGTTCTTTGAATTATCCTGTCTCTTCCCTACAACAAGCATTGCTATATGTGGCTGCCACCCCCAGGATATAGCAGCTCCAAAGCAGGTAATTTAGGTGGGGCTTAGCCCAAAGTCCACACCTTCATTAGCTCATTGGTGCCTGCTTGCCAATGAGGTGACCATGACATAGCCGTGGTGGGACGAATAGATGACAAACATTGGGGTCTGTAGAAATGAGCTATAGGAATTGTGCATCTGGAAGCGGATGCTGGAAACCTGTTAGGCAAAAAGGACTTATTTGCAAAGGTTAAAGCTAACATGGTGACTGCTGTCTGGATGTTGTCCTGCAATGGAGGGTAGGTTGGGATCTAGACGTACTTGTCGTGTGTGAGCAAGATCCTCCTATGTGCTTGACTGTGTGCAGTGGGAGTCTTCATCAGTTGAGGAGAAAAAACACTGAAGGACTTAGAACAGACGAGAAAGGGGTTAAAAAGAAGTGTGAAAAGTTGGATTGTGGTACTTGGTGTCTTGAAATGAAGCAGGATTTTTGTGGAAGGCTTTAGTCACCTGAGAAAGAAGGATCGGGTAGCTGTGTGGGAGGCAATTTGTAGGCAAGTGTACTCCTCTGCAGTAGATTGGTACATTTTAATGAGGTAAGTATACTTGCTCCATTTTATAGGATTTGCTTTGGACCAGAAGTCTGGAAGTCATTTTAAATAGACTTCTTTGAGATATAATGGCCAAGTGGAACTATTTGAAGCATGTATTATGGAAACCCTGTATTAACAATATATTGGTAGGGTCTCAGAAGCTGAGCTGAAAGGATTGGCTCTTTTCCAGAAAAGATTTTTAAAAGTAAATAAAGCTCATATGGAGGATGTAAAAACAGAAGTGATGTTAGAAAGTACTGTAGCTGTGCAGTTTTATTTATTTATTATTTATCTACATCTGCAGCTACCTCTCAATCCATCCTACCCTGCAGAAAAAGATGCTTTCATGCTGACGTCCTTCTCCTCTTCCAATCCCCTTCCCATAGGCTGTGTGGGGCTAAATGGGGCCATTTTTTAGATGTAGGTTCCCCTCAGAGATGGCTTTCCAGTGGGCGGGAATTTCGACCCACCAATGGTGAGGAGGGGAAAGCAGCCGCACTGTACTCAGCACCTGAACCTGCAGCAGCAAGTGCCTGCAGAAGGGACGGCTGAGGTTGTATACTGCTGTCCATTGAAGGGGATGGGAAAGCTGGGTCCTTTTGCCCCAGGACCCTGACACTTACCAGAGCTCGCTCTTTCTGTTGAAAAACCAATGACTTTCTTTGCACAAAAGATGGCAGCAAGTGAGATGCATTCAGCGGATGCCCTAAGTATCAATCAAGCATAAGCTTCAAGTCTGAGGAATGTTCCATGTTTTCTAGTATTTATCATTTTGACTAAATATAACTATTCCATAAAGTTATGTGTAAGTTATATATATATAATATATATATAGTATATAAAAAGATATAAATAAATATAACTTTTCCAAAAGTTCTTTTTCTTGTAGTCATGCTCTTTGTTATACCTATCCATTTTCTCCTTCTGCTTTTTTATTTTGATATCTTGTCCTTTCTTGAGGCTGTTTTTGCTTTCCTTCTGATGTAGGAACAGAGTTTATAATAGCCGTAGCATAACTTCAGAAGGTGGATCTGCAGTGTTTTAAACAATCATTACATAAGTCATTAAAATAACAAAGGCAAAATAAACATGTCCTCGTGAGGGTGAAGAAATACATTCCAAGGCAGTATAAGCGTCTGCCAATCTAGTGTTGCTTCCTCTCTTCTTCCAAGACTTTCTGTGAAGGTTTTTCATGCCTGCTTTAACATCAACTTTTTTCTGAAGTCTTGAAAACTTCTTAAAGAATGGCATTTTCTCTTTCCATTCTGCACAGTATAGTCAAAAAAACATTTCTGAGGTGATTCAGGATCTCTGTAGCCATGTTCAAAGCTTAACTAAATAATTTTCAGCACGAGTTTGTTCTGAAAATCTTGTCTTGTGTTTTGCTTCTCCCTGAAACCAGCAGGTCACAGGCTGAGGAGCAGATTGTCACCTTCAGGGTCACCTCACAGGGGTGGCATGCAAGGTTGGGAAACCCATACAGAGTAAAAGTGAACTCACTGTGCTGCTGAGATCTTTTGCTACAAACTGTGTGTTTTGAGAGTTAATCTTGAAAAGGTGCTGGGAGGGACTGGCAAACAATTTCAGAGAGTTTCAGAATTCAGATATTTACAGAACATCTTGACAGGCTCATGAAGTGAATAGTGAAAGAACACCCATGTTACGCAGAACTGAAGGACTCTGACAATTAGGCAGCAGTCCTGAGGTGTTAAAAGATTACAAAGAGCTTCTGTGTTTAAGTTGACGTACTACTTTAACAATTCAGTTTGCCAGAGGAAAGAGCCATATAATAAAGGAAATAGTAATTTGTCTAACCATTCTTCATTTGATTTTAGAAAGTAGTAGCTGGAAAAACTCAGTTACAATTTGACTTGCATGCAATGATAAAACATGAAATGGACTCTCGGCTTTAAAACTAGCTGGAGTGTGTGAGGCTCTACAGCAGGGGCTGGAGGAGCAAAAGCGCTGGCAGGCAGGACATGTGCGTGTTTTTTACAGTAGAGCTGTGGCTTCACCATCACCAAGGACAGCTTTGAGTCCTCTTTCAAATAATTCCAAAACAAGCTTGCTGGCAGATATTTTTGGATTGGGTTGCCTGGGATAGCTGCTAGGAAAAGTACATTGTGCCAGGTGGCTGCTTGGAGGAAGCGGAGTTGAGCAGAGACTCTGAAAGTCTTGCAATCACATTATTATATTGCATGAGAAAATACCAAGCAGCGGAAAGTTGTGTTTTTCAGGAAAAACTACATAATCTTCTTAAAGTTACAGACTGGTTCTTTCTCAGGGAAGCTGATGTTTATAAGTTGAGCAGCTTTATGCACCTCTTACGCCTTTCCCATGATAGAACGGTAAATCCAGTTAAAAAAATAAGTGAATGTGCTTCTAGGTAATATTTGTACTTAGAGTAAATTTTATATATGAACTGGCGTGAATTTTGAAGACAGTCTTCATTACATATCATGTAAGGGAAACTGTCAGCAGTCGTATGTTCAGTATGTATATTTTGCAGCAGTTTTGCTAATAAATGTTTAATGCTTTATCTAATAATAATGGGTTTAATCTGTTATTACGTGAAACTGTAAAGCATGAAGGTTGGGGGGAAGGAGCAATACATATAAATTGGGATTGAAAAGATTGAAAAATTATCTCTTATTTGTCGCCTTCCCAATTTTCAGGAATTCTTCGAACATGCAAAAAAGCTTTGGGATGATGAAGGTGTAAAGGCATGCTTCGAGAGGTCAAATGAATATCAACTGATTGACTGTGCACAGTAGTAAGTATTTCTTCTTATGGAATTTATAGCCAAGAATGTAATAATCTATAACAAGTCAGAAAACAATATGCAGTATTTTATTAAAGATAGTAGTACATTTGGTATTCACTTCATATGTATCAAGTGAAGCGGTCCATTGGTGCATAATACAGTCATAATCTTTAAACAGGTTCATCTGATTGGAAATGTTCTGAAAAGGGATGTGTAGTAGATTATGAAAGTGCAAATCATAAATACACAGTACGTTGATGAAAACAGATTAATCAGGAAATAGTGCATTAGCATGCCAGGTCTACAAAACTCAGCTGTCCTCAGTAATAACTCAGCTCTGAATTAGACTTTGACCAAAAATATACATTTCATAAGAACTGCGATTGTGAAAACGTATGCTTTTACAGTTGCTATGTGATTTAGGCTTTTCAGAGAACACACTCTAGTGTGTTATTATTTGTCTAATTGGCAGTATGGTCAGCAGCGATGCCACAAATCTGTTGTAGTGCTTGGTGTTTTGTTTTTCCGTCCTCTCTGCTCTTGGTGCCAAAGCTGGAGGCAGAGGAAACAGGACATGTTGCTAAAGTACTTGTCATGCTTCTGCCACTATGGAGGAATTTTGGTCCTGCGGTCATAATTTCTTTTCCCTCTTTCCAGAGTATTTTTGGGAAAAAGAAGGATCCAGTAATGATTCATCAGCTTATGGAAACAAGGGAAAATTACATACGTGTAGGAAGGAACTTTATGGAAACAAGGGAAAATTACATACGTGTAGGAAGGAACTTATTTGACCTCAGTGGAATGAATTTACCAAAATTTGGGTATTTGCTCACAGTCCAGAGTGACTAGAAATTAAAGCACTGTTTGTACGCAAAAAACTAGAAAGTTCTAAATTGTGATCAGTGGGTTTCTCCTGTGTCCTCACCCACCACCACAGTACAGATCTGAGCTGTGTTTGCTCAAAAGTCCGGGTTGACTATATATGGTATCTGTTAATACAGTCAAATAAGACATCAGACCAAGAAAATATATTAATGACATGTATTTAAATTAAATGAATATTAAACTAACTTACTTTGCTGATCAAAAAAGGTTGATGTGTCTCATAGTCCTGCTTTGTAAAATACTGCTGAAAGGACCAGGCAAAAAAGGACACTGGATTATAGTGTTAATGGTCCTGTGCTTTCCCTTAAAAAATGGTGCCTATCTACAGACTTAGACAAGGAGAAGAATGTTAAGTCTCATGTTATGCCCAAACCACAAATGAGGAAAAAATCGATCTAGAATGAAATCTGCTGTCCTGAAACTAAATCCTACTATCTTTTTTCCTAAAACCTCTAAGGAAGATTACTGGGGTATTTTTTACATATCTTTCCTTCATATCGCCTGTCTTGCTTTATCTTTATTCTGAGATTATTTATTATAATAGCAAATACAATGCTTGCAGAATTTTTCACCTTCGAGACATTTTATGAAATAGCATTTGATAGTTTAATGTCCTTTGAGTGTAGCTGTGGTTTCCATTTCATGGTTTAACTGAAAATGTAACAGCTAAGTGACTTAACCTGCATCTACAAGCCTTCAGTCTTAGAGCAGAGACTTGAAACTTGAGAACAGCTGTATCATTGATCTGATCAAACAGGCTTTTTCTCACAGGTATTGATGTTTGAAAACAGTGAATTGTAATCTTAACAGAAAAAAGATGATGAAAATGTGCAAAAAACTTTTGTCTGCCCTTCCATCATTCCTTGAAAATTAAAATGGTATTAATGGAGTGAATTAAAAGGAGATTTAAAAGTTGCTGTGTCTTTGTTGCATGTATGTATTTTATATATTGCACAAGAGTAGTAGTAGCTGTACCCAGAAGAACATTTCTGTGCTAGAATCAGATGGGCCTTATTCAGAGTGGTGGGATCATGTCTGCCTTGTAACTGAAGCATGTAAGAATAGGTTACAAATAAAATTCTGATACAATCCTGATTTTCTTATCTGTCCTTAGAAAATACTAACTGTGTAGGTACTGTCTTTCTGGCTTAGCAGGAGCAGATGGCATTTCTCTCAGAACCTGCCCATGGTCATCTTTAATTGGAAAGGAAAGAAGGGAAGGAGTGTGATGTGATGCACACACTTACTGTGGGATTTTGAAACATTTGCAGTGTTTTCTTTGCACTGGCTTTGGGAGAAAGCATGCCACGCCATCAGCTAAATCCTAATCTTTTACTTGACAGCAAAGGAAGAACATTATCAGTAGGTCACCAATAATCTTTCTGCTTAATAAAAATAAAGCAAAATCTCAACGTGTTAAAAATATCATAGCACTACAAGTTGAGTGCTGACTTAAAATACTGAAAAGCATTATTAGCAAATTATGTCAGCAGCCAAACATACTGACTGTTAAGCGAGTTACAAATACAGTGTATTTTGGAATAGTTTAATTTGGCTACAGTACAGAGCTTTTGTATTTTTAAAACTTAACCTAATTTTCTTTATTACTGTGGGAGAAATATTTGTCCAGAAACAGAGGTAGTTGAAAAACACAAAGGCAAATTTTCTGTTTACATTGGGCCTGCAAATTGCTTTTGCTTGATCTTTAATGCCCTTTTAAATTATCAGGGTACTGTTACTTCACAGGAATGAGCATGAGATTCTGCTTGTAGACCATTTTAATACATGACTCCTCATGTATCTGCACTTCTAAGTATCATTTTGATACATCATGATATTTGTAACAAATATGAATCTGTGACCAAGCTGGAGGTCAGACCTTGTTGTCCGACAGTGGTAAATGTGTCATAAGCAAAGATCTGAATTGTTCTTTATCACTGACTACAAAGATGCTTATGTAAGTTTTGGGGGTCAAGGTATAGCATGGCCATCCACCATATTTTTTCCTTGATGACCTTCATATATTTCTTTGAGATTAATATAATAAAAGTGGCAGGTTACTGTTTTCCATAACTTCCTATTTTATATTTCTTTCAAGTAAAATTTCAGGTTTAATAAAAAAAAATATATATAATTCATTTGAAAAGTTGATTTGATTTAGTTGTGTCCCCATTTGACTTACCTAGATTTGTTTATGGTAATAAACCTTACACCTTACTTTGATTAACGTTAACTTACTTTGAGCTACTGTGATTTTGTCTGTATTTATATAATTTATATTCAGCAAATTCTAGGTCTGTAAAGGACTTCAGACTGTGATTTAGGGCTGTCTTGACATTGAACTGTCTAGTGTATAAATAATAGATCAAAATATGTTCAATAAATATTTCTTGTAATTCTAGGACAGTTTTCTAAAAGCTAAATAGTCTCCTGTAGCATGAATGCAACTCCCTTTTTAATATTCCAGTTTCTTTATACCAGTTATTGAATACCCATTTTTTATTGTGTCAAAGGGAGGGAACTGCAAAGCAAACTTTTATGAATGCAGAACAAATCAAAATAAATAGAGGTGCAGGTAGGATGGCATTCATTTAAAGAAAAAAGAGTTGATGAATTCATTATGTGTCTTTATAAACTTCATAAATTTAACTAAATGAACTTATTTGGCAATGAATAGGTATAAAATTTCCTTTTAATTAATAGCATACGATGAGGTAGTGTTGTAGGTTATAACCACCTGTGGGTATTATATACATAAGTGGATTGACCTCACCCCCTTTTTTCACTGCAGACCATACCATGTACATTAGCACATGGTGGCTGCTGTAGAATCCCAGAAAAGCCACCAAAGTTGTTTTTTGCTTCGAAGTTGAAGGCCTTTGCAGAACGTCAGTTGTCGTTGGGGGTATCAGGCACCCCCAGTCTGGTGATGCCTGTGGTTTTGATAAAGTAGGAGTTAACTTATCCTAGTTTTGGTAACTCAAATGGCATTTCCTCAGTTAACTGGGTAAAATTAGTTGCAGTGGTCAGAAGTAAGGTGTGGGGATATTTACAGAACCAGAACATCCAATTCTCTTTTTAGGTAACACAGTTTGCTCAAGCCATTGTTGTTAAAAAAAAAAAAGTAACTACTTTCAGGTTTATTGGAAGGCTCCAGAATTGAATTTTGTCCCGTTGCATTCACATGAAATAGCAGTGTGTGCATGCATGGGTGGCCCTAGTGGGAAGGGTTGTGCTTCAGCTCACTGAGTTCCTCAGTATAGGAAGTAACCCAAGGATGTAAGGGAACCTTACCCTCAGCCAATACTTTACCCCAGTTTGTCTATCAATCTCCTTTCCCTGATAAAATATGCCACTGATATACGCAAGTGTGAAGGCCTACATTGGTCTCTACACAAACATTTGGGCTAATAAAACTCAATTATGCAAGTTCTCAGGAAAGCAAACACTAGGGATGTGAGCTTTAAAGGAAATTGATTTTATATTTTAGCTGATATACATAGAAAAGACATACTTCAAGTTCTTTTTCTTTGCAGTTACTCAATCTTGGACAGAAGGGTTCCAGCTAAATTTTGTTTGGTTAATTCATGAACAAGTTTTCTCCACTTACCTGATTTAGACTATAAACCTTAACCAACCAGTAATTTTTATTTAGTGATAGAAAAAGAAGAGAGGGGTTATAATTATAAAGCAATTATTTTAGCCTTATTGATGACTCCCCTAAACAGAGGTGGTTGCCAGGTAGGACAAAAGTCATTCTGCAGTCTGTAGCGCTTGAAGTTTTCACTGTTTACTACTTAGTAGACCATACTCTTAAGAGTCAGAATTGTGGTTTCTTAAAATATGCAGTGGGGATTCTCTAAAATAACCTTTTTGTTTGATGCTGTGATTTTTTTTTATTATTGTTTTCCCCCTTTTGCCCTCACTTATGAAAAAAATTATTAGACTCAACCAATTCTATCTTAATTTTGGTAATCAAAATGTGACCACGATGTTATAGTACTGTTAGTTAGAAGTACAAAAATATGGAAGAAGAAACAGCTGTAGAAACTCCCCTAATGCCTTTGTATTTTGAGTTTGGAGGAAGTAGCAGTAAGAAGATACCATTCACAAATAGCCAGTGTGTCATACAGGCACGTACCATCCTGTTCTATTCATTTTAATTCTGAAATGCTTTCCATACCTAGAGAAGACAATAATATTTCTCAATCATAAAATAAGAAATAAAATAGTTCATAAACACAGCACCCTCTCTGTCTTTTAAAAATAAATATGACAAATATTTTTTTCCTATTAACTAGTTACCATTGGTGACACCTTTAAACAGCCCTTGATGGGCTGCTCAAACATAAAACTGAACCATACACTTTTCCACACGCTTCCGTGTGCATGACAGTCTGTTTTGTGCAGCTTTAGAACAGACAAAAAGGTTGAAAATACAAGGCCGAAAAGCATAAAATATTCCTTAACTTCAATTTAAGGTAGTAATAAATTCTTAAGATCGAGCAAAGTTATGACAAATGCATGAAAGTACATTTTGACTCTTCAGGATACTTTATTAGACATTTCTAGTTTCCTTTGAAAAACATAGCAAAGCTGACTATTCTGTTGAGGGAAAAGTTCTTTCCTCCTTAGTCAACAATATTTTTCATGTTTTCCTGAATGCCTGACAAATGGTTTTGTTCATTTTTTTTTTCCTGTTTGCACACAGGTTGTAGTAGT
The DNA here is from genome assembly GCA_009867235.2 of Psittacus erithacus. Classification (NCBI taxonomy): domain Eukaryota; kingdom Metazoa; phylum Chordata; class Aves; order Psittaciformes; family Psittacidae; genus Psittacus; species Psittacus erithacus. Next base: position 61,807 of record WYDI02010999.1, on the reverse strand, counting down.
AAGTGCAGCGCATGTTGGTAGAACAACAGCAACTCAGCCCCATTTGGAAATATGTGAATTAGAGATTACAAATAGCTCTGTCAACTGAGCTTGTCTGCATTTAGTTTTCTATGCTAGTATTCTGTATTTAATTTGGAGTTATATTTTTCTGTATTCCTTCTGCAGAGGTAAACTGCAGACTTTCAGAGGCTTTTGGAATTGTATTTGTCATGCACACTTCAAGTACTTTTAGAGCCTGAGCAAAAGGTAGCTAAAGAATCAAGACACTCAGCATCACTCTCAGTGTATACACTCTTAAAGCACTAATACCCATTACTAGCCTTTAAAACAAAGAGCATTCTGTTGCTTTTATTATAAAAGACTGTTTATTTTACATCACAGCAGTGAGGACAGAAGTGAATCAGTACTAGTTCAGGGCTGAGTCAGGGAACTGGCACAGTGGGCCAGTGTGACTGGTGAAAATGGCCAGAATCTGGGATACTGAGTAGAGGGAAGGGAAGGCTTCTCTGTAGGACTGGACTTTGAGGGATATTTTGTTTAAATTTTGTGTATTATAAATAATATGATGTCTTTTTAAAACAAAAAGAGAACTTTAAAGCCTGTGTATGCCCTGCTATCAAGTCAAAGAGTAAAACTAAGCATCACTTACAGTAATCATGCTGATACAGCTTAATTCCAGAAGTCCTGATAGTGAATCGTTGCTCAGTGTCAGCATCTCAAAATGTCTTCAAATGAAATAAAACTGCTGATGTTGGTTATCTGGAATCTGCATGCAGGATTTATGAGTAGATTACAGAAGGAAGCTGTAGGTCATTCTGTCAGTTCTGGTGTTATTTATATGCTGTTCTTGGTTTAGGACTCTTCCAGGGTATGCGTGGGAGAAAAAGTAAACTATGACCAAAGCCAGCTTTATTATTGCAGGGGACATTAAGAGTCACGTATATTTACTCCACTTCTCCAGCTTATGTTGATTGATACAGAATTTAGTTCAGTCTGTTCATTTGCAATGCATTGTTGAGTGTGCGTGCATGTTCTCATCACACACACGGACACGGAACAGTGGAAGAGATTAATTGGTTAAAGAATAAGTTTGCCTATTAATAAGCTTAACATTATATAATGCAAATGTATTTTAATTCTTTTTCTGAGGGATTTTTTTTTTAAAATATGCTCTCAAGAAAAGTGTGTTCCACATTCTGTTAAATCTAACCTAATGTGAAACATAATAAATTTAATATAATACAACAACTGTATAATAACTCTTAGTTGGATTGTTAAAAAAGAAATAAGAGCACTGACAATTTAATGGAAGGTTAGATAGGATACTGTCAAATTATTTTAACCTGGGGTTCAACTTTAATTTAATGCCACATAGATTTCTTCACTTAGAGGTGGCCAGCTTTTCTATTTTCAAGTAGACAGTTTCACACCACAGAATAAAGAAAGGCCTAGAGTCATATTTCTTCCTTAATCAACTATTCACTGTCCGGACTCTGCACACACACTCTCCTCTGCACTGATACAGCCTTGTTTATGTTAGGATCTACAAGAAGCCAGGGCTTGGGTGGTGGTGTTTTTCTAAATTAATGCTGCACCAACAGATTTGAAAAAAAGAAAGATGGTGGAATACAGAAGTTAAGAAATAGAAAAATAAAATACAGTTTATACTGTGTTGGAAGAATGTAAAGGTTAAGCATCTATGCTTGAAAAAGAAATTTTACACCTCAGACTAAACAAAGTAGAGTCGTGGTATTTGTCAGTTTGGTTGTAATCCCAATTTTAAGGCAAATAAGACTAGGAGACAAGCAGTTTGAGCTTGTCTCTTTACTTGTAATTAAGTTAAAGCTAATTTTGTTCATTTTAATACAAGACAACGATGCTGCCAGAATTTTTTTGAAGTTTATTTAACTTCAGAGAAACTATTTCAGTTGTGTCTGTTGTAAAAGTGTTCTTTCTGATTTAATTAGAAATGTTTGTTATAATGGTGGGGATTTATGCAAAGTTTAATTTAAGCCTAAATTAAGCAGTGGAAAAGAACGCTACTATAGCAATTATTAAAAAAGTAGTTTGTTAAACAGCAGTAGGGTGTTGATGAGCACTATTATGCAGAATCATAGAATCACAGAACTGTTGGGCTTGGAGGGGACCTCTGGAGATCAATTGTCCCAGACCCCTATTAAAGCAAGTTTACTAGAGCAGATTGTACAGAATTGTCTCCAGGCAGGTTTTGAATGTCTCCAGAGAAAGAGAGTCCACAACCTCTCAGGGCAGCCTGTTCCAGTGTTCTGTCACCCTATAAGTAAAGTTTTCCCCCATATTCAGATGGAGCTTCCACTGTTTCAGGTTGTGCCCATTGCTCCTTATCCTGTTGCTGGACACAACTGGAAAGAGTCTGGCCCCATCCTATTGTCACCTGCCCTAAATGTATTTGCATGCATTGGTAAGAGCCCCTGTCAGTCTTCTCCTCTCCAGGCTAAACAGGCCCAGCTCTCTCAGCCTTTCCTTGCAGGAGAGATGCTCCATTCCCCTACTTGTCTTTGTAGCCCTTCACTGAACCCTCTCCGGTAGTTTCTTGTCTGTTTTGAACTGGGAAGCCCAGAACTGGACATAGTGCTTGAGTTGGGGCCTCACCAGGCCAGAGTAGAGTCGGGAGGATCACCTCCCTTTTCCTGCTGGCCACACTTTTCCTAATGTACCCCATGATACCACTGGCCTTCTTGGCCACAAGGGCACATTACTGGTTCATGGTTAACTTGTTGTCCGCCAGGACTCCCAGGTCGTCTGCAGAGTTTCTTTCCAGTAGGTCAACCCATAACCTGTACTGCAGCATGGGGTTATTCCTCACAACGTGCAGGGAGGAGTTAGCTTTGGATTTTTAACCTGATAGCACTTTAGAAGTAATAATCAACAAATTACATTATGTAAAAATGGCAAAAGTGAGACCTTTATTAAGGCTTATTCACAGAATTTGTCTAACTTATTTATAAATACATGATTCTGTACCTCTGGCAAGGAGCTTATCATAATACACAATATATTGAAAAAACTATTATGTGATGATTAAAACTGATTTTAGGAATGCTCTTACATAAGTTGTAAACAAGTTATACCTGTTTAGAGGATGAAAAGAAGAAGAAAGAAAGACTGTAGATGGGTGAAGATGATAAATAAAGGTTTACAAGTAGAGCAAAAATAATAAAGCACTGAGTATTTTTGGGCAGGAATGCAGAGTCTTAAAGCATTGGGCCAAGACTTAACCTTGCTAGTAGTCTCTTATGTCTGTTTAATGAAGGCAAACGTTAAATGTTTGAGACTGCACAACGTCAGGAGGAGTTTATCCTATGTCCTGGTGGAAATGAGCAGAATGGATATGGAGGAGAATAAAAAATCCCACCACTACATAAGATCCTGAAAACAACCAAAGAGAAACTTTGCTAGGGAAAAGAGCAGAGCATGTGAGAATGCTCAGAAACATGACTAAATACATGGCTACGTGCCAAGCAGTTACCTAACCTGGCTAAAAGACAGTTGCAATAAACATTAGATAAGTATTGATACTGTGAAATCATCAGGTATGTATAGAAAACCACAAAAAACTGAAATATGGAAAGAACTGTTTTTAACAACAAGGGGGAAAAAAAAATCCAGCAAAAAATATTCAGCTATAGGCATTCTGTGAATTTCTTTAGGAAGGGAGTAATGGAAGGACAGTGCCAGAATATTTAATCTTCTGAGCCCTTCAGCCTGTGTGATGAGCTTAAAACAAGTGTCTTTCTTCACAAGCCAGACAGGTTTTTTCATCTCATGTAGCCTCATTGTTCTGGAAGATGGGTATCTTGCACTTCTGCACTACTATGCTCGGAGCAAAACTACAGTTTTTTCTGGAGGAAAACCAGAAAAGTCTATCCAAGTGGAATGTCCCAGTTTCATTCTGCCTCTACTAGGATTGATTGTAGTTGTCCTTGTGTATCTCAGAGCACTGGGGGTTGGTCTCTTTTTAATAGGCATGTTGCTGTTCTCTTGCCTGAAAACAGTGAATAAGCCCACTGTAAAAAAAGATGAACTAGAACAGTGTTCTGTAGGCATAGCACTGAGTGTTTCCCTGTACCTGCATAAAAGACCCCCAAAACCTGTCAAAGAGATCATGACTTCTTCAGAGAACTCACAGGCTGCTTCTGAGCCGAATCAGCATGTTTGGATTTTATTTTCATTGTTCTTTTTCCTCTGTTTAAGTGCACAGGCCTATGACTGACTTGTGGTCTTGATCTAAATTTATAAGCTGACATATTTTCCTCTCTTCTCTCCACTTAATAACTGCAGATCTATGTATTTGTTTGACTGTGTTTTGTTTGTTTATCGTTTTATTCTTGACAGATTGTCCATTTGCTATGATAGAGGCCTCTGAGCTCTTGAGATAGGTGATGTGTCAGCTTAGTCAGTCACAGTAAGGTGACTTCAATCTGTAAGGTTGGTTTATTCTGTCTGCTATTCACAAGCCTCCTTAGACTGTTTTTTAGTAATTTCATACTTTTTTATATGATCTACCTAGGCAGAATGCAAGGCTGTTCATTCAGAAAATATCATGTGTCTGCAAAGACTAGAGAGCAATGTAGCATATTTTATTAACTAAAGGCTTTGCAAAACAAAAGTTCTTATGTGATTTTTCTTTTCCACTGCATCCTGTTGGGGAACAGACCATTATCAGATGCATCTGACTTAAATTTGAAATTACCTTAATATTGGTACTGTGTAATGCTGTTACAGTTTTCTGTTGGTCATACCACAATTGGGGCCTCTTTTCATGTTCTGTAAAGAATATCTTGATAGGTGTCTGCTTTCTGTGTAATTCTTACTGTGGCAGTTCCATTCTATCTTGGCATGTTACTCCTTCTTCATACTTCATATTAAAGTAAGAGAATGTCATATGTAGAAATTTGCTCAGTAAGTGCTAAATCTGGGCGTGCGTGACAGATAAAACAGTTTCCAGAGGAGCTACAAAATTGAGTTTAGGGAAAGAAAGGCAGGAGAGAAGGGCAATACTTTCATTTTAGATCAGCTTCAGCAGTACAATCAGTACTCCATGCATTTTGAAATGTTCTGCTTTCTGCTAGGAGTCAGCCATAAATCCAGTGGGGAAATAATGGAAAACCATATGAGTGTTGTGGGCATTTGCAAGCCCTTACCATATCCTCATGAGGATTCAGTACAATGCATTTGGCACTCTCAACCTACACTGAAAATTGTTTCCACAAGGCAGTACATAATATAGTGGCTGAGAAGACCCCTTCACATACCATACCATGTCACTTATAAAGGTATGCCCTCACTTACCAGACAAAGCATGCTAACAAGAGAAAAAAAGGAGAAATAAGCATTTCTTTCAAAACAGATGTTTTAATTTTTTACTAAATCCATTCTTGTTTATGACTCCCAAGTGAGCAGAATCCATCAGAAACTCCCACTGAAGTATGTTGGAAATTCCCAAATGGTGCACAGTGTGCATAGTCACACTATTGACAAATCATGTACTAAGTTTTATATGCATTTCTGCTTTTATATAGCTTTAAAGTAGGTAGGTAACATAGCTCCTTCTCAGATGATGACAACCTTACAGAAATAAAGTAATAAGTAGAACCTGGTTTCAGGTATCAAACTTCCTAGACCCATAATCCTTTTAAATAATTATTTGTATGAAGTACTCTTTGTCTGTGAGAAACTACCTTTTTAAATGAAAGGAGTATTTCTTCTCCAATAACATGGCCTCAGCGGAAATTCTTAAACCCTAAAGTGCCCAGTCGGGTAAAGCATTTGAACTCATTTCTGAGGAATGTGAGGACTCCTGATTTGTTTCTCTTTTGTTAAGAGGTGAAATAATAAAATCCTAATTGTTTCTCAATGTGAAAGTAGAAGAAAGCATTGAGATCCTGTGTTTGTTATGTGCTGGAGGCCAATAAGGAGTGAGAAGGAAGGAAAATGAATGGAATTTCATTAACTTTCAACACACTTGCTAACAGAAAAGGCAACAAAAACACTTTCCATCAACAGTGGAAGATTTTGAGTGACAGAAAATGTGACAGCAGACTGTGCATGGCACAGCAGGGGCCAAAGAGGTACTTCCCTTCACTGGCAGCTCTTTCATTGTCCTTTTTGTTCCATGATGAGGCCCCAGGTTGGGTTTTGCATGCCTTCCCTGGAGCTGCTCACCTGTTTAAACTCAAGACCTTTCTCAAAGCATCTCTCCTCTAGGTTACATGTAATACATCTGTTCAGATCTGACTCACTCATCTACATACCTTGTTCAGTGCTCTGAACTGGGAGTGACTTACCAGTTGCAGTTTTCTGCATTGCAAAAAACATTGTTTTCCATATATACAGTTGTATGAGCAACATGTGTTACACATGTGCAGGTACAGAATATTTCGCCCCGGAGACTTGACTTCCAGATCTGCTGCCAACTTGAGAAGCTCTGAAAATAAGCTGCTTTCCTTCCTCCCCCCTTGCCTAGCTGCTGCGCTGAACAGGGCCCTGCCTCTTAGTTCTTCATCTTGTCTTCCAGTCCCCTATATCACTTCCGCTATACCATTCCCTCCCCAAGGCACTGTTTAGGCTCCGACTCATAGCTATTTCATGGGTTATTTGGAAGTGATGGCTTTCAGAGGAGTAGCTGAGATGTGGTATAGAGCCAAATCTGCATCTTCATACTGTAGCCAGATAATGACAGAGATGTTCTGCAGACTTAAAACAAAAAGTATAATAGTCCAGTATGGTATGTGTTCCAGACTATCACAAGCAGCAGTGCTTCTCCATTTTAAAAATAAAAATCATTCCAGGTCACTGCATGACTCTGTTCTTGTGTAAGATTGAATTAGAAGCAAATTTGCTTTAGTTTCGTAGAATGACTGTCCATGTTGCATTGTATTCTGTTCATAAAGCTAAAGGTTGATTTTTGTTCTGGTGGTACAAGTTGTCTGATTATGATAAGATAGAACAGCACAGAAGCTGTTTTTTTCACTGATCATCTTTGATTGTCATTTTTACAGCAGGCTTGTTGGTAAGTGCATTTAGTGAAATTATGCAGGTCTGGGGATCTTTTGGCTATTCTATTTGAAATATTCTGTTCTATTCGAAGAACAGGACTAAATTGAAAGCATTCTTTCTCTTCTTCATCCCCCCCCTTCAGAAATCACAGCATGTTGCTTTGTATTTTCTTTGTTGTAGCTTGAGATACTGTTTCAGATCAGTCTAAAAGTGCAATACAATGCACAGTGATGTTGAATGGCCTGTTGTCAGCGCGGGTTAAAGAAGCTGTGACAAATCAGCAGTGGAGATGGAGAGAAGGAATCATTTTACAGCTAGGGAAACTACAATGGCAGTTGTATTGGGAAATCAGTGTTCTCTTGGTGTGTTTTTTTGTTGCCCAAATGTCAGTGTTTCTCAATAGCTTGCTTATAGGAATAGGAGTCAAGGGAATTCTCGGTGTCCAGTTCACAGAACATGTGCTATTGTTTGACTTCTCAATTCGTGAGCTGCTCAGAGCAGGCTGTAATGATGTTTCATGCTGATTTTTGGTATTTGCTAAGCATTATTTTGGGTTTTTATGGTTTTTGTCTTCCTTATTTGCACAGGCAGAACAAAAGGGAAAACTAGATCAGGAGAAAGAGCTTCGAGCTGTAGCTTTTCTCAAAAATGTATTACCTGGCTTGGCCTTGGGGTACTTTATCCATGTCTTTCAGTTTACCTATCTGTGGGGACAAAAACTGTTACTGTGTTTTATATTAAAGGTTATTGTGGAGGAGATCCAGGCTTTTTCAGTACAGTGCAGTCAGAGGTATTGGCTTGTCTTTAAATTGCTGTGAAATAATGGTTAGCGCCGCTCTTTGCCAAAGACATCATTATTCCGTCTAGAAAGTATCAGTACAGCTTCATTACTTCCTGGAAAGTGTTTGGTGCAGTACAGATACAGGCCTGCTCCATCTCAATTCTCTTTGTACAGCCCATCAAAGGAACTCTGCTCCATTTTACTACAGCTTTAGATGAGACCAAATTATAAGTTTCTAAGAACTGGGATATGAATCCTAATAATCAGGTTCAATGAAAGTAAAATGAATGCAGCCAAAATCTCTTAGTTCCTCTTTATAATTTAAATACTGTTTTTGTTTTGTTTAATATTGCAGATGTTTTCAAGGTTTTAGAAAAATATTCTAATTAGAATGAAGGATAGAGCATAAGTTAAGCAGCATAACCAGCTTACCTTATCTGCCACACACAGGTTGTTGCAAGATCCCCTAAGCAGGAGAGGAAAACTTAGAAAATGGTTGAGGAACATTTTTCCTTAACCACTTCAACTCTTTGACCGCACTGGGAATATACATCATGTTGGAAAACAGTTACCAACAGTTTTGTCTTTAATGTGCTTACAAACCACTGTGACCAATTCAAATGTCATTAAGTACCATTTTCCCTACCTATGCTAGCAGTAAAACTGTGTTCAGTAGTCAGTGTATTTTTACTGTGTGCCAAGTGTAGACAAAATCTGAGTTGCTCACTGTAAAATATGTACACCAAAGAGCTTTTAAATGTGGTAAGTCTATGACTGATGTTAGCGCTTATAGGACTGTCAGGGACAATGTAGGTATTTATGTAGGTATTTTCTAGTAATGACTTTGAGGGTTGTTTGCTTTAGACTCTGAAAAACAGACATAATACAGCCAGCCAAAGTTAGGAGTCTTTGCTCTTCTTTATAGAAAGAGCATCTTCCATGAAGGTGCTTGAGAGGAGCCGAGATAGATGATAAGAAAGCACCCAGATGTGTTTAGCTCACCAAAGAATATTGTTTTCAGAAGGTTACCCAGTAGCTAGTTCAGGCTGCATTTTAAAAGCATCAGTTAATGCAGGAGACCAGTATAATCTCCGTTTCTCTTATGAAAGCTCGTACAAGGGCTGTTAGCCATGGATTTCCAGTGATCCAGCTGCCTAGGGAGAAAGTGACCATCCAGGGGTCTGAATTCTTAGATGCAATAATCTGTCCCTAAAATGGATAATAATGTATAATCCATGATTATTGCATTTAGAATAGATACAGGAAGGCATCTCTTCTTTTATTAAATACAGCGCAGGTAGGCAGTGTTTGAATGGATTGTCCTTCTGTACGACTGACTGCTAAGGTTATATATGCTATTTGGTTTTCTGCTGATTAGCTTATATGACAGTTTCATCTGCCATCTGTCCATTTTAGGCATGCTAAGCAATAGATGTGGATGGACCTTGCCTTACAGACAGGCTTGGCTATTTTTTCTAGGAGGCTATTTTTTTCTTTATTGGAAGAGAAGCATGAGAAGAGTCATACCCGTGATCAATATGGCTGCATTGGTACAAGTGCTCTTCCTAGGATGGTTTTCCAGAAAGACTCATTCTCCAGGCAAGGCCTTGGAGAATGGTAATCTTCTCCACCCACAGGCTGTGGAGCGGCCCCCTTGCAATCTCTGTACATGCAGCCAGTGCAGACCCTCTCTCAGTGTTGAGCTGGTTGCCCCAGTACAACTGCAAATGGTGCAGCAAAATCTTGCAGTTAGAGGAGAGGACTTTCAGAAAGAAAAGGGACTTTTTATAGGAATTGAAAAGCCTATCATTGAAGCAAAAATTATTTTCTTTGGTTTTGTTTGTTTGGGGGGGTTTTTTGTATTCAGAAATACTCTAAGCTGGCTCAATCTTCTTTACTTTTTTTTTATCAGCTATTTCCTTGAGCTTACCTTTTAAAAATCTCTTTTGAGTGGCTTTGATTTTTATAGGGAAATCTAATATAGTGTAAGGACACAAACAGTGTAGGGGTTCACTGTCGTATAATACTTCATCATCTAAAAATAAGTATTTTCTTCCAGTGGCTTTAGTTGGTAGTTGAAGACTGCTAAAAAAGGTCTACATATTTTATTCATGATATGATAGAACTGGCAAGGAAAGCAATAATGGTAACTCTTAATGTAAACTTGTTTTCCACTGGTGAGGCTTATACTGTTTTCTTTGTCACACAGCAAGTAGTCCCAGCATAAATCATGTCTGTATTTAAGGTTTGTGTTGAGCAGTTCCCAGAGTTGACACCAGATTTTCAGTTGTCCTTGCTATTTTTACTGTGATTTTCCAGCTCATGCTAGGAGGCATTGCCCATACACTGAATGATCTCTGCATCTGCGACAGCTAGTTCTCCTAAATGAGCATGTCTATGGAAGTTCAAAGGTAACTCTGTTAGAAAAGTTCTGAGGCCTGAAAGGTATAGCACAAATGGTAGTATATTTGAATTACACAGTAGCTCTTTACGGGAAATACTGATTGCACATTGCACAGACTTGCTTTAGCCAACATCAGTGTAATTCACAAGTATGCCTTGTCTTATTTTCAGTCTCACAGCGTGCTGCACTACACCATGCATGCTGCATTGACTTGCTTTTATTTTACTGCTTCTAACATGTTGAACTCGGGAGGGGACTTCAGATGGCCTTGCGCCTTGCATGGAAATGAAGGTCCCCAGGCCTGCCTGGTGCATCTGCTGTTGCAGGCAGTTTCTTGACCACATTTGGAGGTGACAGTCATAGCTGCTGCCAGACCTTTAGTTGTGAGAGGCGGCAGAACTGGACCCTGCCGCCCAATCTCAAGGTTACATTCTGTCAGTTGAGGAAACTTCACTTCACAACCTCCCACCTCACCCATCCTGGTGCAGGTGATTAGATGACCCATGCCAGTCTTTTAGAATTGCATGAACAGATAGATTTGTTCTCTGTTTCTCCCCATACTTGAGCCTGAGAGAAACCAAAGCACAGAATTACAGTCGATAAAGCCTTTCTCTGGCCCTAGAGGAGGAAGGTGGTTGAATATGTCCCTGTATCCATCTCTTTTCTTCATCAACCCCAACTCTACAGCAGGTGACCAGATGGTCACAGGGCATGTTTCATAAATCTCACGGCAAGCAATTTCCTTCCATCAGTTAGGGACACGTGCATAAAAAATTACTTTTTTTTTTCCTAATAATAATAAAAAAAAAACCCTGAAAACTTGTCTTAACAAGAAACACTGCTTCATTTGGCAGCTGGGAGAATGTGCTTCCCTTTTTTAGTGTAGGGCAGCCAAAAATTTGCTGTGGTCTTAAAAAAGTTTTAATATTTGAGAAAGTACAAATCCAATCATATTGTGTATAAAAGAACAGAATTGTCTTTTTTTTTCCTGACTTTGCAAGAAATGTATAATTTTTGGATGATGCTTCCTATCTAACCTGAGAAGGTGATGGGTGAGAAGTAACAGCCACCCCATTCAGGAGTTACAAAAAATACTGGCATGTGCTGTTAAACCACTTAGAAATATAATAAGGCAAGAGAATGAGTAGAATTAGAGAAATGTGGAAGCTTGTAGAACTGGTAGCAGTGGCTGACCGCTTATATTCACGAGCGGATCTTGTTCGCAGGGGAAGTTGGAAGAAAGCTAGCTATTACTACAACTTTGTTTGCACTAAAGGAAGAGGGCCCAACAGAAGGGAGCTTCAGATAGCAGTAGTGGGCATTTTGATGTATATTTTTAGTACAGCTAAGATAACTTCTAGAAGTGTAGCTTATGTTTAAATTCTCATTTGGGGTTCTTGGTTGTTTCATTTTGTGTGGGTCTTCTTTTATCAGCACTTCCCATGCTTCTTTCTTTCCTTTCCCTGGCTTTTCTAGCTTCTATTCTGGAGCAGTGTGCTTTTGTTTTAAAGTATTTGTAAACTTTTTTAAAAGTAGGTTTTTAATTGACTAGGAACATACTAGGTTCAATAATTGCTGATCAGCATGAAGTTGGGTCAGTTGCTTCCATGCTTTTATTTTCACGGCCTCTATTTTCATTCAGCAATAAGACAACAGATGCAATTAACATTGCTTTAAATGTTTCTCACATGACCGAGAAGGATATATATTAAAGATTGTATCTGAGTTTTTTCCTGGGATCTTTCATGACATTGCGTGTGTATTTTGTGCAGTGGGGTATTTAGATAATGTGTCTGGCAACTTCCATCCTAATTATTGTCTGGTATTAACTTTGCAAAGCTAAGAAGTATCATGTAGTTTGTAGCACATTTCTAAAGGTGCATGTAAAAGATGTGACCGATCCTGTGTAGCTGTGGGTAGGTGGGAGATGCTTTTGAAGTGCCTCCTGTATTGCCAACCATTTTACTCCTCAGAAGCATGGGAGAAAAAGGAAATAAAAAATGTAATCTGTCCATATTTAAAACATTGACAATGTTTATCCTGCAGATGGTGTTAAAAACTAAGGTGTCCTGAAAAATACAAGAATGCCTTTAGAGGTTGGTATTTACAGCCATTTTCTTTCCCTTCATCGCAGTCACAGCATAGTAGCTGGGAATCTAAGTAAGTAGTCAGCTGAATATACACATGGCTAGGTTATCTCATTTCTAACTGCCTGCTTTGTTTATCAAGCACTTATGTAACATTCCAAATTATATTAAGGCAGGGCCAGGCTTTGTATTCACATGCTGTTATCCTAGCACTGATAGGGGAGTTGAACAGAGCAGAGTGTGAGATGTTTAAAGGGATGGCTGCCTTTGCTCTCTGTCCTTTCCAAAACTTCAGACCTTAGATCTACATCCCATCTCTCTTTTGCTTTCTAGCAATTAAATTACAGTGCAAGGCTGCGGAACTTCATGCTTCACACTTCTATCAGCAGCATAGAGGCACAGAGCTGAAGCTGTGAGGGCAACAACTGCCAGAGTGTAAACAGTGATTTGAATGCTATCAAATTGATTTGGGGTTGGAGGTAGACCAGGGATTTTTAATACATGTTTATAATTAAGAATGTAAACAGAATTTCATGTTTATATACCCCAGATAGGAAAAGAGGCTTTTAAAGCTTTTGTTTTCAACTCCTTGGAAATAAAAGAATTGAACAGTTAGGGCAGAAAGGAAAATGACACTCCTGCAAAGATTAAACCATACCATTTCCTTGCTTTCTCCCTTTCCCTTTCTGTCACACATAGTTGCATACAAAAACTCTACTGCAGAGCTGCTGTTTTTCTTTCTTCTCTTAGACTATGCCCTTTTTCTGAAAGTTTATGCATGTGACAGGGTTTTATTTGTCTTTTTTTTTTAACCTCCATGGCAGGATGTAAAAAAGGGTTTACTTAAAAGGTATATTGAAGTTAAGAAAGGTCTGTTCAATTAAAGACCTTTTAACAATAACACAGCACAGTGTATTTTGCGTAAATAGGCTGATACAAACTCACTGTGACCATTACTTAGTCATAGAACTCATAAGCAGCTAACTGTAGCCAGCCTGAACTGGTTTTAGGATTTTGTTGGCGGTTTTTGGTCGATAAATCATAACCTCTCTTGAGACTTATGAAAATGCCTTTTTAGCCATGGTAGTTGCTAAGTAATGTCCCTACTTGGATAACAGATTAGATACCAATCCTTAAATTGATAGCTTGCAAAGAGACTGCTAAATTTATGCAGGAAGCCTTTCTGGACGAAGCCAGTCAGTTTATTTGCAGGTTTTTACAAGATTAAAGCATTGAAATCTCTCTCTTCTTAAGCTGCTGATTGCCTTCTGAAGTTTCCTTAACTTAAAAGTTCATATCTGAAATAAAATCTGATTCCAAATTTCCTTACTGTCTTCATTACTCGCCATAAAAACTTTAACGAAAAATAGGCCTTCCTTTCCAGTTTTGGAATTGGTATTCATTACTTCAGTGTTCCTGTCTTCACAGATTTAAGCTATTAAACACTAATGCATTAATACATATACCAGTCTCATGCCACCCCTGTTTCTGATCATTTTCACTTGAAAGTGGCTCCAGCTCAGCCGGTGACATTCCTAAAAGTGGTGCTATGACTGAATGTCTGAAAAATTCTACTTTAGAAAATTAAACCCTATTCTTTTATTGGAAGAAAAATAACGACTTTCTTAAATTAACTTTGGCATTTGAATTTTAATATCAACGATTTTTTCAGAGAAAGATACATGTTGGATATGTGTTGAGATATGCATGCAAAATAGTGTTTCATGCAAAGGCAGGTTTTCATAGAATCATAGAATGGTCTGGGACTTTAAAGACTTCCTAGTTCCAACCGCTCTGCTGTGGGCAGATTCCTCCCACGAGACCAGGTTTTGTGGCAAAGTTTGTAAAATCAGCATTTCTTGAAGGATGTACTTGTATGGTGACTTTCATGGCACAATGAAGTTTATATAAAACATCTGAAAGCTGTTCTAGCAAACAGAAGGTTTATAATTTTACTGTAATTTGTAAACCAATCAAGAAAATCCCTATGGCATTTTCCCTAAACAACTGTGAGCACTAGTAGCCCTTTATAAATTTATATTCTAAATTCTCAGCATTTTTAAATAGCATACTCCAACTGTTCTGTGGTTTCAGCTCAGTTAGTATTAAACCACCTTAAAAATAAATGAAAAGTATTAAGCATTATCTTCTTTCCCCCTAACCATTAACTGCAGGCTTAAATTCTAAATTGTCAGTGATGTATTTCAAGAGGCCAAGTGAGATTAACAGCTCAAGCTGCAAAATCGTATGTCGCTCACCCACTAACAGGGGCCTTCTTTTCTGTGAGTTTCCATAAATTAGATGTGGAGCCAAAGCAAGCGGAAGCTATTTTTAGTGCAGCAGCAGCACTGCAGAACAGAAGCTGGCGGAACATCACGTGTGTCAGGCTGAATCAAAGGGAGTATCCCAGCAATGTGCTGTAAACAAAACAAGGGCGCTGTCAAAAAACAACCTTCAGGTACCTAAAAAACCCATATCAAAGCCTCACGTGAGAAGCAAATCCACTGACTTACCAACTGTGTTTCTTAGGAGATTTTCCTATTTTGCAAATGTGGGAGTGTAACAAGAATTCCATGTTTGCTGGTACCCCATTGTCTCACTTGATGCAGTCCTTACTGTTAGGCATTTTATTTTAAATCTTTTTTTTTTTTTTGTGTCTTTTATCAAGTGTGATTGTTGTCTGAAAATACATAAGCACTGCAAAAGCAGATGCAGCTGCCTGCAGAGCCACTGAATAGGGGATATCCTTGCTCTGAAAGCACAGCTTTACAGAATGTGAGATGTTGCTTTTCAGCAAACAGAGGAGCGATATATGCTAATACTTTACTCATTAACTGGATTGACATATTCGACTGTGAGGTTTTCCAATTTTAATTAGTATTTTTATTATTTTGTGGATTTTTTGCATGAAGTGCACCAGTCCTCAGAAATTATACTTTAACCTAAGTAAATACTGAACCTTTAAAAGATTAACTTTTATTTCATGTGGATTTGGTTTCAGTGTGTCTGCATGCTTTTGAGGGCACAAATATATTTTAACTCAGTAATTTCAAGACTGTCTATTACTTAAAATCACCTGCCAAGACCCTGGCATGAAAACTTACTGTCAGTCAATAGCATCAGTTTACTGTTACTCAAGCAGTTGAAACACAACCTTAATGAAGGGTAGAGAAGGTATCAACAAATTTCATTTCAATCAGTAGGTTGGTTTTTCTTTAAAAAAAAGGTCTGTTTCCCTTCTTCCTGAAAACCATTTGTTCGGGTGATGCATCTTACATTCGTCCTGCAGGTGCATGTATTTTAATGAACTGTAGGGTTTGAGTTTGTTGGCATTTCTCTTTAGGGAGCCTGGAGAATGGGATAGCTGCTCTTACAGTAAATGCAAATAGCTGTGGAAAGGTGACTTGGGAAAAAGGATGTCAGCCTGAGAAAGCTTAATAATATGATTTCCTACAATAGCAGCCTGTGCAAAAAAGGGTTAGATGAGATTAACACACAATAGACACATGAAGACAAATGCAAACATCAATGCCAGTTGTGTCAGCACTGGCACAAAGAGACTCTTTAATCCGTCTTGTTACCTCCCTGCCACTCCTGACTGGGTTTTTCCCTTGGGCTGAGCGAAGAGTCGCTCAAGGTAGTATGTGGGTTTGGAAAGAACAATGATATGAATGAACTCTGAGGCATGCCAAACATGGCATAAGTCCTCTACAGGTACAGGAAAGGGCTCTGTGATTCTTGTTGAAATTGTGGGCTTAATAGGCTTTGATGTCAAAGAGGAACTGTAGCCTCGTCTGACCCATTGACTATATACATTTTTGTTTAGCCAATATATTTTAG
The DNA here is from genome assembly GCA_009867235.2 of Psittacus erithacus. Taxonomy (NCBI): domain Eukaryota; kingdom Metazoa; phylum Chordata; class Aves; order Psittaciformes; family Psittacidae; genus Psittacus; species Psittacus erithacus. The sequence continues at coordinate 45,657 of WYDI02010999.1, read as the reverse complement.
GCAAGTTGCAGTTGGGAAAAGGAACATAGAATGTAATGTTGGGAATAGGAAGAGCTAAGAAAAATGAGTAGAAACAGTAAATTCTTAAAGCTTGTTGCATGCACATCTTAGTCAATAATGCTAATGATGTGGGCTCTAAGCCAAGTGTATGTAAATTATTCAGATGTCAGCCTTTCTTTTTCTAAGGAAAATATATTGATTTTGTTTGTGCCAGAATCCCTTTCTAAGTGTGTTCAACTTTCTTTTATAAAAATATAGCAAAAATATTTTCTATTATTTATAGAAATGATCCCTTTAGTACCATAGAAAGGTTAGGGTTGGAAAGGACCTTAAGATCATCCAGTTCCAGCCCCCCTGCCATGGGCAAGGGCACCTCACACTTTATATAGAAATAAAAAGAAAGCCAAACCCAGCAGCTCTTCTGCTGGCAATAAATAAATAAATGTTTTCACATGCCTGTAGCCAAATCAAGGGAGTGTACAGCTGAACTCAGGATCTACAGTTGCTGCTTAAGTTGAAGTGTCCTATGCTACCTTACTGTAAAATACAACAAAAGGGTATGGCCATGAAAATCTCTGAATAAACACCTGAATGTCAGCTACTTGCTTCTAGTCATACCATTCTGTTGCACAGATACACTGCCTCCTTATTCCAATACCCATCTCTTTCCCTTTGAAATGCAAACTGCAACACATTCTCATATCTGGGTTTGCTAGAATGGCTCAAACCATTGTAACTTCAAAAAAAAGAAAAAAAAAGAGAAAAATATCACAGGAAAAGAGTTTGCCTTCAGTTAGAATTTTTATGGTAGTTTTAGGCCTCAGAAAAACAGAATTTGGAGAGCAAACGCTAATTGTGATTTTGCTGATGGTACAAAATTATGGTTTGTTTTCTGTAACAAATAACTAACTGTTTCTCAGTAAATCTGCCATGCTTAAACAGAAGCTAGTAATCACCTATGTGTTTGTGGCCAAACTAAGTAGCCTTTGGGGCACTGATGCTGCTTAGGGAGGGCTGAGGAGTTGCGTGCATTGCATCCACCACATTTCCTGTCCCAGCCCTGGGAGGAAACCAAAGCAAGCAGCAAGGGTGGGGAATCTTTTACTCGCTGGGTGCTGTGTCGGCCTTTCAAACACACACCTTAGTGTTATCAGTAATATGCAACATAAACAAAGCAGTGTGCGTGCAAGGCATCATGTAGCCAAGCTGTCCGTCACATCCAGCTCACGCATTATGGCTCCTGCAGCTCAACTCATCACTGAGGCATCTGTAAACAGTTTTTGCTGAATGAAGCATGGAGCAGAGATGGCACACTTAGGAAATAATTGCATTGAGCACTTAGTGATGCAAAAAACCAAATTGCAAGTTAAAAAAAGAGTAGTAGCTGCTGTGAATCTGTTATCTACAGGGAAAGTTAGGTGCTTCTTTACTGGATGCTGTGAAATTGATCTTTCAGGTCAGTTATGACATGTATGTAAAGAAATCTATTAAAATATATTAACATATGGCAATGCAGTTGAAGAGGAAGAAGATTTCTTGAAAATTATTCTAGGTGAGCGTATGACTGCTTAAATTAACTGTGGTTTATAGGACTGTTTTAATTATGTAGCAAGTTAAGTACAAGTAGATCAAAGCTTGCTTTATTATATAGAGATGCAAAACCTCAAGGACATAATATTTGTGATCAGCTTGTAATAGCTGTCATTTTCTTGTTCCACAATCTTTTGTAAAGAAGCTGCCATACATGAGTCTTAACTTTCCACTGATACATGTATTTCAGATTTTTTTTCTGGATTTCATCCTTTTGCGAGCTCATTTTCATCCTCTGAATCTTTTGACACAGAACACAGGTGGAATTGCAGCATGTCTGGACACAGCCAGCCTGCCATTACCCTAATCAGTCTGGGTGCCTGTGCAGAAAGAAGCAGCTTAAATACAGACAGGTTTCTAAGATGCTGGGCTCAGACACTGAAGCCTTGATATAGCAGATATATGGCTATCCATAATTGAGGTGGCTAATGTAAATTTCAGTAAATGTCTGGAGTAATTCTATGCATGCCTGCGGATCACCGTGAAAAAAATGTCTCAGTTATAATTTTCTCTTTTCCATAGTTATGTACCTATCTTGTGGGTGTCTGGTTTTTAATCTAATGTGAGTTTAAGAAGTTCTATCTCAGCATTTCCTCTTCCTTACCCAAACCATACTTTCTTTGATATTTATCTCCCTCTCTCTCTACATTTCTAGCTGCCTGATACATCTTGCAACATTATTCGTAACTCTTCATAATTTGAAATAATATTTCTGCATTTTACTAGTATCTTATGTTTCTTTATGCATTAGGAAGATCTCACTTGCTTATTCTGCAAATGCGATGTATTTAGCAGCCTCCGCACACCTTGCTGAACTTGAGAAGTGTGCTTGCATCCAAGGGAAGAAAGTGAGGTTGCTGCATTGCTTTCACTGAGAATAGAATCAGCTCATAGGTGTCTATTTCCTTAGTTTCTTCAGTAGCTGAACCATAGGTAGACACCTATTTCAGAAGCTAGATGCAGAGCAAAAAGAAGTGTTCCCCTTTGGGATTAACTATCAAATAAACTTTGTCAGAAATACTTAACAGGAAGCAGAAAGATCCTTACTTTGTGTAGTGTGTATTGAGAAAAGCATGCAGGTGTTTTTCGGATTGTCTTTTGTTTGTTTCTCCTTTGCGTTTTCTTAGAAATGCGTAGTTATTTCAGTAGCTTTAAGTAATATCTGCTGGTTTGCTTTTAATTGTTATGTTGATCGTTATATACCACGTATAGGAAGAATTGCATACTATGCATACAACATGCAGAAGTGGAGCTGAGGAGGTGATATTTTCTGGATTGTCATCAGCACTGGTACAAACTACAGCTCATCCGTACCTTCAATTTCTAAGCAAAGCCCTTGCTGTCAACAGAATGTCATGCAGAGGGTCCCCTCCCACAGTGTTGTCATGCTTGTATCATATAGCAAAACTGCTCTTCCTGACAAAAGGGCTTTCTCCTTCGGGTTAGGTTTGCCCCCTGGTTTTAACCTTTAAATGACAGAGGAATTAAAATTGGAATTTATGTCAGGCAGTTGCTTGCCTCTGATGGATATAACAAATTAATGAAAAATATACATGTTTTGTGTTGCCTACAGTGGCGTTAAATTGTCTGAGTGGTACATTGGCGCTGACAGGCAGTGCTACATGTTAACACATGGCATTATCAGTTCATCTCCTTCCTCTCAGAAGTGCTTTTTATGCTCACTTTCTGCTTGTTGCTTAAGATGAAATTCTGTCCTTTTTGCACAAATTCAGTAAATGGGATTTTATGTCAAAAAGCAAGACAGGAGGGGAAAAAAACCCCAGCATTCTTGTCTCTGTACATCTTGCAGTGCTCCCATTGGCTACTACTCGGTAGGAGGCTTTTTCAGATCCTTGGATCCAGCTCAATATCCTGCTCAGAGGTCTCAGCTTAAAGTTTTCTGAAGAGGAGCTTGCCCCAGCACTTCTACTACAATTGCATCCTGAAATTTGTGCCTCTTTTTTTTTCTAAGATGACAAAAGGTTGTTGAGTTACAAAATTAAAACTCCATAAGCAAGCAGAGGGATCCTGGCAGTTAATAGAGAAAGAGTGATATGATCAAGCAACTTTCGTAACTGGTGGAATAATCTTTTTTTGGATAATCAGCGTGGGTCGCAAGGGGGAAATAGTGTATTTGGATTCTAAAGTTATATAGCAATGTCAGGAAAATAGTACTTAGGCTGGCAGTGAGGGCTGGGGCCCTTTTTTGAAAGGATTCTGGGAGAAGGCATGAACCTAGAACAATCGCATTTTAGAATAAGACTGTGTAATGTAATGTTCAGCTATTTATAACATGCAGAGAGATAGTACAGGTACTTGTGTTTAGTGTAATTATGCTTATGCAATCAGCTTTTTTAGGAAGATACCCATTTGACTGGTTTATTTTTGGAAATGTACTCCAGGATGTTAAAATATATATCTATCTATCTGTCTTTATATAATTTTCAGCTTTAGTTCTAAATCTGTTTTCTGTATCTGTCAAGAGCTATCCCTCTACTTATAAACGATGTGAGACTGATTAACAACTGATGGCAGACAGATCTACAAATATCAAGTTTATGGCATCATAAATGAAAATGCCTTGCTTTATAAGGAGGAGAGGGAGAGAAATGTAATTTTCTGTTTAATTTCTGCAAGAAAAAACCCACAGCCTAACCAGATAGAATTTCATTGTACTATAAATAAGCAAACCTGTTCTTCATTCATGGCTTCAATTTTGATACATTTCTATCTAAATTGCTTCTTCCACAGTTTTCCTTGTACTATTGGGTTCAGAGATGCTCCTTCAGATGCTCCATAAATGATGTAAATGACAAAACAAAGCTCTTCAACATTGATGAAAGTGTGTGTGTTTATATATAACTAAACATGCCGTGTAGCTAGCTGGTGCAGGCATGATCATGGGAATGTATATTCTGGGGAAAGTTAAGAACAAAATTCATCTTGCCATTTGGTTGGGTGCTAATCTACATAAATGGTTTTATTAACAGTTGCAGAGAAAGAGTAGAGTAATTAATGTATGCACTATCTAAAAATAGTGGGTTTATGTGAAAGGTATTTTGTTTCCTTGAGAATGTTCCATCTGTATTTCAAGTCATGTCCTAAGTAATTTCCTCAGTTTGCTATAGTTTTACAGTGTTGTTTTTGTTTATTAACACTAATCTATTGTTTTCTCATTTCATCTTTTGTTCTATTCCTTACCTTAACAATTGTAGGTCATGTTTTCTTTTATAATTGATCTTTTTAGTAGAAATTATGATGCCATAGTAACTGGCTCCTTTGAAAATCTTTATTTCCAGTCCCTTGTCGTATTGAATTATAATTTCAGCATTATGCATGGGCATGTCCCTGGCTTTCAGTGTTTATATGGTATCTGTACTAAATTTTAATTGTAGCCAGTTATTGCCAGAGTTCTGATGATAATCAGTATCGTAGTGTTTGAAGCAGTACAGAAGAGTCTAGTTAGGTTACCAATTTTGTTCTCCTGTGTTCTACTGCCAGGCACCTCTCTCTTCTGTCACGTTTAAAGATAAAGACCATAATCATTCAGATTCTCAATGCAAACAGATTTTACCCTTAAAAACAGTTTTTAAAAGAATATAAGTGGGGTAGGAGTGTAAAGGAGTGAGCTCCTATGTCTTAATTCACTTTTCTGGTCCTCTTTTTATTCTCCTGCTGTAATTAAGCAGGACATGGATGTTGCATGGTATTGTGTTCCTTGCTGGAGCAGAAGACATTTTAAGGTGAACTGCTGAAGAAAATCAGTTACATTGGAAAAAAAATTCAGCATGCAAAATTGAAGATACCTCACAGCACTTGTGTGGCTGTTCTTAAAGGACAAGTTGGTGTTAATGATGATGAAGTATGACCTGGGCATAGTACTAGTTTTCCTAATCATTTCAACAAATCAATATGCAGGTCTTGCTTTTTAACGCAGTGTGTTGCCAGGGGCCCCCTCAGCTTGCAGACCAGCCCCTGCATCATCTGTGGCAGTTACCAAGCAGATAGCAGGCACTTCCTAGAAAGTGAGCTAGTTTGTTCCTGTGTCCTCGTAGGATCATCTACATTGTACTGAGTGGAAATATTTAAAACAATGTGCCACACTAAGAAGTAAGTCTGGAGCCTGACTTGTTCTGGTGGCTTGATGGAGGTTATAGAGGAGCCTGTCAAGGCTGGTGTCACACTGTGCACTTGACAGTTCCCATAGATCAGGCAGGTGCTGGCAAAATCGCTGTTACATAAAGTGATGATCTTAAGGTCCTTTCCAACCCTAACTATTCTATGATTCCATGATTCTACTTATTACGTTTAATATATCCTCTGTTAGCGTGCTACTGGGAAGACAGAAGAAAGGGCTAATGAGCTGTATCCAAAGCTGCTGGATATTAGAAAAATCTCTTTACAGGTTACTCTTAGTAGCAAGAGAATTACACCTGTGGAGAATGACACAGGTGTGATCATTTCACAGAATAAAAAGCCACCTCTGTACCTGCAACATGCCATGCAGTGTCACATGTTGTTGGACTGCAGTTTCTGACTGATGTTCGGAGCTGGGCTGCAGTAAGCAAAGAGCAGGGTCTCCATTTACTTTAGGGGAAAGACTTTTCTTCAGGCTCCAGGTGTCAGAAATTTTCAGACATTACTGATCTTTTAGGCATATGAGCAGTCCCATTGAACCCTAAAGTATTGTTGCATTCAAAAGGATTAGTTATATCCTTTAAACTATGTTTGTGGGTATCGGTAGAATCAAAGCCTTTCTTGCACTGAACTCTTAGTCCCTCTGTATATCTGAAATATTCTGAATCATTCTAACAAAAGAAAAAAACAGTGCAGGAAAACGCAAAGCTTGCACCATAGTCGGAATATCTTGCCATTTGTTTGTGCTTATTTTATCTACATGTGTTCTGCAGTTACTAAAATTCCCTCTTACCTGCTTCTATGAGAAAATAAATCACCTTGAAAATTATGTCAGTTTTGAAGAATAGGTCAGCAGTTTTTCAATGCACTTTTAGTGCACTTCAGACTAATTCTGATCATCATTTCTTTCCTGTTGGTGTGGTCTATCAGTCTACATAACGTCCGCTTCTTGTTTGGAGGGGCAGAGATGGCCTGGGACAGCCGCAGAGTGTCGTGATGGAGCCCGTCATACAGTTTCTCAGTGCTGAGATGAGAAGAAACACAAGCAAAAGACATAAAAAGCAATTGGAAACATCCCCATTTCCTCACTTCTGTGATTTGGCTTCTGTCCACGTACTGTTTTGACACCAAATCTGCTCAGAAGTGTGTTGCAGTGCTTGAGCTGAATTTAGGTCAGAGCAGACCCAGATCTGACACGTAACCAGTAGATGAAGATGTATGTCTTAAAGACATGCGATTGTTTAATAGTTACACTTCTTGATTTGTTTTCCATTTTTTCTAGGATTTTCAAGGGTTTGTGCTGAAGGTATTAGAAATACTTAATAAAGCACTGAAATTTAAAAAACAGAAATAGTTCCTGTAAGTGTGAGCATTAATTTTTGCCTTTCCATATGAGTAGCACTGAGACCTTCTCAAAAGAGCATCATGTAAACGGGTAAAGTATCAGCACCTGCTGAATTAAGCAATGGCTTCTGCTTTCAAAATATCATCACAGTTATGTTGTGAATATGTACATTTTGAATTTACTTAAAATTTTTGTCAATGTGCCCTCCATAAAGGAAAGTAATTATTTTTCTGAAGGACGTGTGAACTTTGAGTGCTTTGAAGTCTAATGCATGATAGCCTGTTGCAAGACAGACGTTTGTAAAGGGCAAGAGATCAGTATTTACAGTGCCAGTGTTAGGCCTGGATTATTTGTAATCTAATTAAGAAGGTTGCTAACAATTTGAAGGGATTGTAAGATTAGCAATTATCTGTGTGTTTATTAGATTAAATAAATGCCCACAGATTTGGCTGCTGTACCTGTGCTCTGGTAGTTGGGATCAGAAATCCTATTTAATTGGAAGTAGAAAACCAAACAACAACAAAACCTTTTCATCTGATTCTGTTTCTATGATGACTTTAATAAAATGTCTAGTCTCTAATTACTGTGCTCTGTTTGCAGTGAACTACAGAGCACCTCATTATTGAAAATCTCTTTGGAGACAGGTTTTTTTAGGTTGAGGTTTTTTTCTTTTATTGCTCTTCCTTTTTTTTTTTTTTTTTAGGGAAGAGAAGAGAGCATTTTTTATTTATACTATTAATTTAAAAATTCCAAGTTCCTTTTTGAGGAATTAGAAGGCAGAGACAGTAATTCTGTAGGATACTTCTGCACACAGCTCAGGTTTTGTCTGTAACTTAGCAGTTTAGGTCTGGTATCATTTAGTGAAGCTTTCCAGATTTATTGTTTGAAAAGTGTCCAACTCTGTGTGATTGAGAGTTTAATCTCTTTGTGGAGCCAAGATCACAGAGGCTAAAGTGAAAGGTCCTCATTCTTCTTCACACCCTACTTTAGATCCTTCTGGTTCTACCTCCTGAGGTCACTCACTCTCCCACGCAATTTTATGTGTTAGGATTTGGTTTAATGTGGACTTTCTGGTAAAAAAGGTCAAATCCTTAGAGGCAATCACAAAAGTAGTTCTCCCCCTCAGGACAGGTGCCAGGCACACTTCTGCTTAGAGCATTTCCCAGCATCTAAGCCGCAATGTCACACACACAGTTTGATAGAAAACAATTAATTTGGTAGGAATTAGCTGTTCTGAGAGCTCTCAGGTCTGAAGTAGGGAAGAAAAAGCAGAAGGATAAGTATGCATCTGCATTTCTCCCTGAAAATACAAAACTTGTACCTGCCTTCACAGCCCTACCACAGGATGACCTGCCAACATATCGCCAGCTACACGTCATTACATAAACGAGTGAATGATGATTCCATAGTTAGAGTGCAAATGATTTCTGCTTTTCATTTCCACAGGCTATATGCAAATTGGGAATGGTATTTTTAATCTTCTCTTTAAAAGAAGAAAGAGAGAAATGACAACATTTTGAGATCTGAACTGACAACTGGCTTTGAGTTTTTGACATTTATGCCTTATTTGTATATTCCTTGTCAGCCTTCTTCAGCTGCTATTGCATAAATCTTCCATGTTTTTTCCTCTAACTGTATGGGTGGAGAAGACAAATTGGGAAGTTCAACTTCCTTCTTGGTGCCTGTTTTGAGAGCTTTAGAAGTTTTCCAGGATTTAAAATTGGCTTCATTGGATTTTTTTGACAAAGTAATCTTTTATCAATCTTCTGACCTTCCTCACAGATGTGTACATTGTACAAGGCAATAACTCCTATGAAGTGGCAGGGTGACTTTTCAGCTGTAGAGGCCAAAGTTGTTCTCACAGTAGCACTGTGATACCCTAAGGGATGATGATGTTGGCTGTGATCTTGCAAGGAGCTGCAACTGCCAGTCTTCGAGGTGGCTCCACAACAGGTCATATAAGCTGGCTCAGGTACTACTGGTGTACTGCAGGACCAGCACAGCATGCCCAGTGCTGCTCAGCCTCCTCTTTCCCAAGCTCTCCTGCCTCAGGCCGTGTGCTGGCACTGACAGTGGGCGTCTCAGCACCAAGCCTATGTAGGGAACAGTGAGGGTTGCTTGTGGCGCTGAATCCTGTTATTGACAAACCAGAGACCTTTGCTGGTCTTTTGTCTATTGACAAAAGACCCATTTGCTCTGGCTTTTCATAAACCAGACCCCAGAATGACAAACCACCTGTTGGGAACAGGGTGGAGAGATTAAAAACATGAGTTTAATATAATCTTTAAAGTAACTTGAAGCAGGACATAATCAGGTTGTTGCATAATTGTTTTCCTCATTCCTCAAACCCAAGTCATTGTATTGTTTTAATAATACAAATGCACCATACACTGAAAAAAAATGAGGAAAGTTGATGGGAAGGAAAAGGAAGGTACAGAAAGTGCAGATAGGAATGCTTTTCAAAAAATGCTGTATTAATAGTAAATGTTAGCGTTGACTTACTGTCAAATGTACAAATAGCAGGGTTGTAGGGCTAGTTTTGAGCACCAAGTTTTATAACCCTTGTTCTGTTTAAATAGTTTGTAACTTCTAAATGGAATTAGGCCAATTATTAGCAAGTTGTATGTAGTCACTGTATCCTTCTTCCTTCCATTTTTGTAGTAACAATTCATCTCCTCACTTCAGCTCCATGCCTACCTCCAGCTACCCAAGGTAATCACTTAGCCAAGCTGTAGATGTTACGACCAATTGCTTGAATACGTTCAGTGGTTAAATATATCCTGTTCTAAAATGCACACAGTAATGGGGATTTAACAAAAACATTTCAGCAGCATCATTTGCAAATACAGGAATTTTCTCATGAGTCTCATGGTTGTGTCCAGCATTTGTTTCCACAGTACTAGACCTTTGCTTGATATTGTTCGTATGTTCACCTGGTAATGTCTAAGGCAACTGATCATGATATATATCTGATACTCTATTTCACGTAGTACAGCTCCCAGAGTGTGTTGTGTGTGGGAATAAGAGGGATAACACATCTGCTCTAGATTACAAGTAGGGCAGCCCTAAAAATTCTGGTGCATGGCATGAATACATTTGGGAAGAGCAGGCTTTGCGTCCTTCCCATCAAAGGTGGAAGGTTACTGTGTTTCTTCACTCTGCTAAAGGGAATGCAACAGGTCTACCTCTGAACAATTGGTGAAGTGGTTCTGTTGGGTGTTTTGAGGTAAAATGCTCTGGAACCACGGGATATCAGTCCTCATCATCCTTCTGTCCTTTAACTCCTGAGCCATGAATTTTTGTCCTGTTGTATAAGTTTTCTTGCCTTGAGCCTTGTGGAGGCAGTATCCTATTCCAGTAACTCTGAGGATATGCTGGTGAACCCCACAGCATCCCTGCACATTGAAGGGGTGCTCATAGGGTCTGTGTGCAGCATGACCTTTACCTTTTGTGAAGCATGCCCTTCACACAAGGAAAAGAGGTATGTAAGTGCAACGTTAGACCTGGGACAAGGCTTAAGGAGTGCAGAAGAGAAATGATGTGCCACTGCACCTCATAAACTGCAGTAAGGAAAAAGAAATGTTACCATGCGTGCTGCGACACTTTCTCTGTTCTCAGTGCATAGGAAGCTGGTCACCATCCTGACTTCTCTGTAGAGCAAATTTTTCAGTTTTCTTAATTTTCACTGATGACATACTTCACATCTCACATGCAACCCCAGAAAACTTCTTCTCTGGTAGGACATGTGTTAGAAGCCCTTGTATTCCTCAAATGGTAGGTTTGTGTAGGAACTCTAGACCCTGTCTATGTCTTGGAGCTTCTAAGACATCCTCATGAGAGCTGGTCCTGTGATCCAAATGTTAAGCCTTGGAGCCTAGTGCCAGTCCTCCTGTTTAACCCCAGGACTCCAGCCATGTCAATTCTCTCGGTCGTGTCAACACCTGGCAAACATGTGGTAGGTGAAAGCAAACAGATGTGCTCTCATTTTGCTCAGGATTTTCACACGCTGTTCCTTTTATTTAGGTGTCACAAAAAATGTACAGATCTCAAAATAGTAATACACATGCATGTGTGCTTTTCCTGGTCCGGGTGTTTGCCACTCTGAAGAGTTCACTTTTCTTCATCTGGGTTTTCTGGGGGCTACTAGCATCTTCTTATTTGAATCATCTGCTTTGACTTTCTAACGTGAAATCTCTTGGCAGCAAGTCCTTTTGCACTGAGCTTGGACTGGTGCCACTGGTAAACATGAACTTCCCGTGACTTGCTTTTAAATCTGTTTTGTTACCTTTGCTTCTCCTGTTTGGAGATTTTCTGCTTTCTCTTTTATCAACCTCCTATATAAAACTCCAGTCAAACTGGTTTTTCCTTTTTGGCAATCACTGTAGCAGACTTACTATTCCAAACCACTTCCACTGGTGATCTTTAATTCCCAACAACCAGTGCTCTTTCTAACCTGGATTTTACAGGGCTCACCGGACTTGGTGGATTTTGTGTACACTAAGAGGATATCCAAAGTGCAGCCATTTTTGTACACTAAGGGGATATCCGAAGTGCAAAGCCATCAACCAGATATTTAAGTTGCACTGAAATATTTTTTCCATACCACAGCAAGATAAACCTGCAGGTAACAGGAAAAAGTGTATTTGCAACATCTGGTGAAAATACATTGTTAGCTAGAGACATTTCCTGGCAACCTTGTGGTGTATAGCTGGTGCTTGTAAACCTGATGCATTTTACAACTCTGAGTATTCTTGAGGCCTTTTCACACAGTTTGGCTTTCTGGAGCATAAAAATCCAAGTTCTTTTTTGAAGAATTCGGCTGAAGAGATGGAGATGAGGTTTTCTGTGCATTTTAGTTAGTGGGACATAAACCCGAGGTTTTGATCTACCATCCTCTCGAAAGGTGCATTCTCCAGGTCCTGATGGGACAGTTGTGCTCTGCCCATGTATTTCATCTGATATTTCAGGTATTATCTGCTTCCCTTCCGGCATCAGTCTATGTAGTTGCTAGATGTTAAACAGTTGTGTCATGTAGACAGTGGATAAAGAGAACCTAGCCTGCCATATATTAGCTCACAAGGCAGCCAGGATCCAGATCTCTCTGGATAATGCAATATGAGCTTTCTGATTTCAGGTTGTCTTTTAATCCTCTGTTCAAAATTACACTTGTAATTGCAGAATGTGCTCCGTGTAGCCTTTACATTGCAGAACTCAGATCTATGCCTGTAGAAACACTCCATGTGTGTATCAGTATGCATTTAATTATTATCTGCTTAGGACTATCCTCATGAGGAAGAAGAAAGTTCACTGAAGTCAGTGAATTCAAGCTGGTGTGAATGTGGTCAGAAGGAGGGTCTGTATGTGCCCATCCAAGCCTCAGATTTTATTGGTGCTTCATTCTTAGTCTGTTTCGCAGCAGCCCAACCTCTTGCACCCCTGGGAATAAAACTTCTGAGCACACACAATAAAAAAATATTGTCCCTTTTAAAATAAATAAATAACCTTTCATTTTTTTTCTCCTTCTGCCTATCTTCCCTCTTCTCTGAGATCCCATGTAGCAGAAGTTGCAGATGATGAGTCTCTTTTCTGCTGGAGCCTATTAACCTTTCTGTGACAGTTTTCCAGATTGAGGTGTTAGTCAGTGTTTATGTTAAGAAGGGGGTTAATGATGATCCCTGTAGGCCTCTCACTCGAAAAGCAAAAACATCTGCTAAGCCAAAAAGTGGTTAGTTTGCTAAATTTGGAAGGAAGAACTGCATTTCCCTGCTTCTTAACAAATTGAGGGAACTAGTGGGGACAAGAAGTTGTGGAAGTCATACAGTTTGTTCATTTTTTACTTTAGTTCATGTATTTTCAATTAAAAAATAAAATCAGATTGCTATCATCAAGCAGAAAGGAGGTACACTCATATATGAAATGTTTAATGCAGTTGAACTTTTCGTGCATTTGTTTAGGTTAATAGTTGGACACATGCTAAAGCCCATGAAGCTTAGCTGCAGTACACAGTAAGAGAAGAAAACTTTGCTGTGGAGAAGGCGGGATTAAAATGGATGCTTGCTAGGAAGCATTCTTAACTGGGCCCATAAACTGGGAAAACTCCAATTTTCACTGTCTTTCTTTACCCCCACCAAATGTGCTCCTGCTTGCTGCCAGCTCTCTGGCTCCTTGCAGGAAAGGATAACCTGGTGAATGGCATAGGAGCCCTTGGTTGCAACCATCATCATGTCTTTGCTTTTAAAGTCTCAGCCAAAGTTGTCATCTGTGAATAGGGTTCAGACTAAAGTTTTCCTACTTCATGGGATTAGCAGGGAGCATAGTTTGCTGCTGCAAGTAAAGCATCTCGTGCTGGCTTTGCTCTTGATGACTTCGTGGTAGCTGGGACCGCAACAGTCAGCAGCCATGTCCAGGGCAACAAAATGAGATGAGTTATACGCTTCCTTGTCAAGCTGCTGAATTCCACTGGCAGCCATATGGGATAGACGCTGGGACAGCAAAGTGCCATTTACTGGTGTGTCTAGCAGAGAACATTATTGCTGGCCTGAGACCCTTTCCAGTCTTATTGCCTCTCTCTCTCTGAGGCAAGCTCAGAGTGGCCATTGCTGCCTTGGGGAGACATGGCTTCACCACAAGCTGTGCAGCCCAGGATGCCACATCCTGGCTGCATATCTGCTGTCTGTGTTCCCCGGTGGGCTGGTGAGTGACCCACCTCCAGCTGCCTCCCAGCCGCATTCCCCCCTCGCCCCAAGCAGAGAGCTGGCCAAGTGCTTTAAACCACAAATCCTCAAACTTTACTGGCCTGTTAACAAGCCAGCGGGTTTCAGGCATGACTGTACTTTGCTCTCCCTCTTAGCCTCACATTTAACCTCTTCCTCTCCTGGCACAACAGTTCCCATGCTGGCAAGACATGAGTTGCAGGTGGGTGGAGGTGCAGATAAATCCCAGTGTTTTTCTGTAATCCCCAAGCAGCCGTTTTGCCAGCCCTTGGTGAGACAGCATGAGGTCTGCTGGGAGGTTGGCAGGCCTTGGGAAAATACAGCTTTGACAACTGAAAAAAGGGAGAAGCAAGGTAAGTTCTGGTGATCTTTATTAAATTCAGGTTTCACTTGTATTTTAGCAAAATCTCGGGGGGAGATCCAGCTGAGCTTCTGTATGCAAACAGGTTCCAGTGAAGATGCCTGGGGTGGGATGCAGGCACTGGGCTGGGCAGAGGCTGCCCCCTGCAGTCCCTATATAAGGGAGCACAGGGAGGAGTATGGCATCTTCCTGCTGCCTGCTGTCATCTCCCCACTTGACAGTGTCTGTGTGTGTCTGTGACTGTGTCACACCCCACATGACAGTGGGTTCACCTTGGTATTGAAATAAATGCTTTTTAGCTGCCAGGAGCAAAAAGGAGGTCCTGGGGATCTTAGCAGATACCAAAAACATGTGACAAGCAATATCGATATGTAGATTTCTAACCCTTTTGAAAGAAATGCTCTGTTACAGTAGGCTCTATTTTAGCATTTGCACTGGATATTTTCTTCATAGCATGTTATGCAGCAGTTGTCATTCAAAACTGAAGAGCAGCATAGGTGAGCCAGACTGGATCCAAAACAGGTTTTTGTCCTTCTCTTCCTCATTGTGCCTTTGCTACTGTGCTGACTTCTCATGGGAAGCGATTGCAGAGTGGTATAGAGGAAGAGAGGGGATAAACTCCATCAGTACATGGCAGCTATATTTAAAATATAGTAACTTTTTAAATTTGACAGAAAAATCCTTAGTTGTTAAATTTTACCAACATCTGAAGGATTTCTGCTGATATTTTTGGCAAGTTACTTGAGAAAATTAATCCTTTAGGGGTTAGAATAATACTGGGGGCTGTTTTCATTATGTCTTTCTCAGTTACTAGGAAGTATATCAGAATAACTTGAGGTTGCTTGAAATGCAACCATAGAACCTAAGGTATTCTCAAAACCAGAAATCCATAGTTTCCTATTTCAAATATTGTAGGAAGAATTATTATTACAGGATTGTAATCCTATGGTTGATTTGAAATTTATCTATTATTTATTTACTTCAAATATAGGAAGAAAGAAGAAAAAAAGAATTTCAAATCCTGATGTTGTCCCTGGTAACTGTAATGGGAAGGAGGGGAAGGTATATTTTCTATTTCAGCTCCCTAGAGACCTGGGGTAGGTGTTCTCATTCTGAAATGTCTGCCTGTCCTGTGACTTACTGCAATCCAAAGAGGATGGAATTCAAAAGTCCTGGTCCTGGATGGTTTCATAGAGTAGATAATGGTGCTTCTGGGTTTTGAGCCTGGCTGAGGAGTTCAAAGCTCTTAGTTGTCCATCAGAAATGTGAAGGTTTGCTGACCCTGACGACTTACGTGAGGATAAATTTGAGATTCTTCACTCTTACAGAGAATTTATAGCTACAGCCTGAAGGACTTGCCACGTTACCTTTTTCTTTTAAGGAGACAAGCATTTTGAAGAGGGTTTGATTTCTGGTTTTCCACAGCAACAAAGTCATTGGAATGTTAGGGTAACAGCATGCAAAATGGTTGAAGTAGATGTAGATTCGTTGTGTAGTTCATGGTATTGACCTGCGGGTTTAGCGCTTCATCTTTCCAATTCTTTGGATATCAAAATACACTTACAAATATAGCATAGTTTTTCTTGTGTCTGTCGTATTATTCTCAAGACATGATTTTTCTTTCAATTGTGATTTTGTTTGTGGGGTCAGAATATTTATACAGAACCACATAGTGATTTACCCAGGGAGAAAAGGATTTTCATGTACGATTGCTTCCCCTTTATTTGTGCATTTATGAATCCTTTTTTCAGAAATTCTTATATAGCTGGTACTGCTGCTCAAATTGTCATAGCTTTTACAGAGAATAATGCTTATTGATAGTTCCCACATGCACTGGCAGGCACATCTAAAACCTGTACTTTTGTGTTCACAGCTTGCATAATACAGGATTTAGAGATTGCTTGTCAAACTAAGTGTCAGCTGAGTTTCCTAGGAAACTACAGAAGATATTTATAAAACTACAGATCAGCTTAATAATAGATATAATAATGTCAGTAGCTCATGATTTTTTTTTAACTTTATCAATCCATTTTTCTTTAATTTGTTGGCAAACCAAACCAATGCATTTCCAAACTGATGACAGAAGACCTCCCTTCCAGTATCTTGCCTCATTTGTTTAAGAAAACAAAAATAGTAGTTCATGCTGTTCCATGTAAGGAAATGTAGAACACTTTACTGTAAAATTAAGAAGAACCTAAATGTCGTACTAATTATCAGACTGAATCCCTTATAAATAAAAGCACAATTGTGAAATAGAAATAGAAATATTTTATCATACGTTACAGTTTTATTCACAGTTGAATTGAATACGTGAGTTTAAAGTTCATTGCACATGCATGCAAAGCAATCACTGCAGAATTAACATAAATTTCAAGTATGGGTTTCTATAGAAGCTGCATAAATAGCAGACCTGTCAGTATTCTAAAAAGGCATAATTCTGTGAAAAATAATTTTATCCCAGGACTGAAAAAAACAGGATCTAAAAAGAGAGAATAAGTGATCCCAGTGTCCGTTTTTACTCATTTTCCTACTATTGTGTTTTCCTCACACTGATTCTTTGAGTGAAGGCAGGAGCATTGCCACACTTGGGAGGTATCTTCCCACTTCAAGCACTTTACATTGAAATTCTAGTCTCATGTAAATTTAAAATTTGCTGGTGTGTATATATATGTGTATGTATAAAGGAATGTATATTATGCCAGAGCCTAATTATTAGAGACATTTAGGATTAGTAGAAATTAACGTTCTTTAGAAAGCAATTTAGGAAAGTGATTCTAGTTTTCACATTCTCGTACAGTAATGGGAATGAAGTAAATGTATTTAGTAATGAGGCAGTACTCGCTCCTTATCTCATCTGGAATCCATTACTTGTACCTACTATGTACATTTGCCTGTCAGAGCTATTTTTTCATACTGTGCTAATTAGCCAAGTAACGAGCTTATGTGAAGAATATTCAAGAACCAATTTTGTTTCCAAAAAGTAAGAGTATAGCTTTCTGTGTCTCAGTGCCTGGAAATCTCAGTGCACTTTTAATGTAGCTGCAAAAGAAATACTAAGAAGCCTGTCCTTCACACACTGAAAAGGTTAATTTTCTGTAAAGCTACAAACTTAGCCAAATCTTAATAGTGGTTGCGTGTTGATTTATTGGAGTTAGTGATAGCATTGCTGCTTGACGCAGTGGGGTGGCAGGTAAAACCTCGTAAATCATTGCATTTATTTAATATAGATCACATGTGGCCAGCAACCTTACAAGCATAAAACATTATAGCTGCTATGTCAGGTGATGTTTTTTTAAGTGCATGTTATTTCTCAGAGCTCACTCTCTCTTAACTGTAGTGTTGCAGTTCAGGGTATTTTAAATGGATCCTTTTATCAGGATGAGGCTGACAATTTCTAAATGAAAGACAGCTTGGGCTGATACATAGGACATCTAATTAGGACTTATCTCATTCCCAGCCTTGCCATGGATTATTTGCAGTGTAACACTGCATTACTCACTCCTCTTCATCCTTGCCCTCATTTGCCTGTTTGGAACAAGCAAACCTAACAACCAGTAGCCATCCCGAAGTGCTTGTTGTATAGGTGTGTGAGATGTTAATTGATACTAAATACCAGGTTTAATCATTTTGGATAAATTATGCCAACATGACCTTGATATTGGGGAAACAAGATGCATCATCTCTGATTTATACATCACTTCCAGAAGGAAGCGTTCTGCAAGAAAAACAGAGGTTCACCCTGTCTTGTGAGGTTTGCGATGGGCTCATATTTGTGCAGAAAGACTCCCTTCTGCCCACACTTAACCAGAGCCCTTTCTGTGTCAGCCATGGTTGAGCAGCATTTTTTCCCCTGACTTCTGTGCATTTATCGATCCTGAGCTTTCACTGCCCACAGCAGTTTGCTAGCTCTCCCTCAAGATCCTGCCCATTTTCTGCAGGCTTGTTCAACCTGCTGGTAGTGCTACTTTTTACTGCACTCAGAGACCTGGATTTAGCCCTCTACTGACCTTTCATCCTGTTGAAAAGTGCATCCTTCCAGGCCCATTGGATCAATCGGTTAAGAAACTGGAAAGAAAACTTTGAAATGAACTTTGAAATGCAGGAGTGCTGCCTTAACAGCTGTGTTAAGGAAAACTGCTCTGTCTTTAGGAAGAGATTCAGCTCAGAGGCATTTTTGGATTTGACTTTTTTGCCGCCTTTTTTCATCTTGCATGCTGCAAGCGTGAGACAAAAGTTGTATTAATGATAGGTGCACCAGTTAAAACACACTGCTCTGCTCCAGTGTCTGCATTACCTGTGGGAGTGACTGCAGTTAAGCTTTGCTTAATCAATATTCTCAAGGGGATGAAAACCACCTGACCAAAGGGTTCAGTCTGAATATAGCTGTAGCTATATTCATGGTGATGGTAGCTGACTGTGGAGACGTGCTTTTATGTCTTTACATGTTTATGGTGGCTTTTGGCAGGGCAGAAGGTTTTGTAAAAAGATGCTTTTTCGTTAGTTTGTTCAGTATAGTTTTGTTAAGAGGCAGCCCTCGTGTTGTGCTAAACAGCGATGTTTTAAACAATATGCTTAACCGTCATACCTTGATCATCCAGAAAGAAAAGCTGGATATTCTAGCTGCAGATAGTGCGTTTTGTTTCCTTGTTATAACAATGGAGGCTCAAAAAGGAAAAGTAGTATAAGTAAATATATATGCAGGGTATATTCTTTTCCTTTCAGTTCGTATCCGTGGGAAAGTGCTATAACAGTTGCAAACAGGCTTTTAGGGGGTATTTTTTTCAACTGGTCAGTGTGTGACCCCATATTAACCGTGAGTCACATTGTAAGTCAAGAGTTCATGGGGTTTTTTATCTTTCCCACTGCAGTTAAGTAAATGCCACATGTACGCCCAAGTAAAATTAGGAAAAAACTTGCCAGTTGATAAAGAAATCTTGATAATATTGTAGCAGGATGAGTCAGCTGGTGGGATATTCGCTGCCAAATAGGAAATAACAGTGCAGAAATTCAAGAAAGCTTCTGTCATACGGGCAGTCTGGGGAAAATGAGTCTGCCAGGCTCACATATAAGAAACGTAAGAAATGGGTGGAAGCCAGAACAGAGATCCTGCCTATTTTAGCTAACCTATAAAACTCACATTTTCATATCCTTAGTACTGCCATTCTGACATATTCTGGGAAAGAATTAAAGCTTGAATTTTTTAAAAAAAGCTCAGGAATGTGGTTTCCCCCCTTTTTTCTGGTTCCCTTTTCTCTTGTTCTTCCCTGCAGCTCTGAGGTTTTGTTTCACTTTATGTATCTCACCGAGTTTTGGCAACATAAAGAGTTAGACTAGTTAACCCCCACTTTGTGTCAGTTTTGCTTTCCACTACTTACGCTTTGGTTGCAGTGTTTGAGGCAGCATGTAGGTCCAAAGCTACTTGTATGTATTAACAAGCATCCCTGCAACATGGCTGAGACTATAATTAACATAACTTTGTGCTAAGTAAAGGCAATCTTTCATCCCATTTTCTTTTTTTAACCCCAAAATCTTTTTTATGTTTGAACAATCATATGGTGTTATGACATAGGTAGTCTTGGTATTTTTTAATGGACCTCCAAAATTATAACATTTAATTGTATTTGGACCACTTGTGGCTACTCCATAACAGTAAGTGTAGAAGTGCTGTATTGAAACAAAGTCTGGGTAAAAAGCTGTTCAGCTGAGAAAATGTAACCTCGATCAGTGTAAGTAAATCACTGGGCTCATAGCTTTACCATTGGATTTACATTTTACTTTGCAGCAGGAGTCTAAACCAGAAAAAAAAGTGTTACACTAGCCAGTATTTTCCATCTCTAAGTGTATGTTTGTTTTTCTTTCAGCTTTTTAGAAAGAATTGACAGTGTCAGCATGGATGACTACACACCTACAGATCAGGTTAGTATAACTAATGGGGTAGGGTCTGAACCAAGACTCCCATTCAGATGTATGCTTTATGTAATTGATTTTAGTCCCAACAGCAGCCGAAACAGGGCTTAATGTACAATATCAAAATGCAGTCTAGCAGTTTAACTAGTGGATATTCAAGAAGAAGAGGCTTTTTGATGGTGCAGGCTTGTCTTTTACTGTTGCTGTATGTAGGTCGGTGATTCCTGTAATCTCTTCTTATTTTCCATTCTGCATCCTGCAAACAAAGTGAAGGAAACAGAAAATATAAATGTAAAAACCTACAGTTTCCCTCACCAGCTTTTGCTACACAGAAGCAGTGTTTTATTTCAATGGTGGAGGTGATGGTAACACAGAGGGAGGCTTCCCCTGTCCCTCAGAAGGGACAAGAGCCTACAGTGGATCTAGTATCCGAATCCCAGGAGAGCACCAGCGGCAGCAGCAGACCTTGTGGACTTCTCTGCAGGCGTGCAGACACCTTCTTTCCAGCCTGTGCCCATCTCCTATGGGCAGGGTAGTTTCTATTTAAGCTTTATTTAAAGACAGTACACTTTTCCCCAGATGTCTTGATAGAGTGCTCTAGTGATGTAGTGATGTATTTCCCCAATACATCTTGATAGAGTTCTCTAGTGACAGATACATTCAGAAAAGTGAATGCTGAAGTGGTGCAGCCTTAAAGTAATAAAGGGCTGCACCATGGTGCATAGCTTCAGCTGCCTTCCCTGCACTCAGGCTGTGTTGTTTCCTTCAGCAAACTTACTCTGAGGTTGTTATTTTTCAGCGCTGGTGTCCCCCCATCTAGTAGTCTCAGCCAAGATTGTGTCATAAACTGCAACTACAGGAGGCAGAAGAGAATCCCTGCACTGGATAACTCAGTCTGACCATGTGGGGTGTATATAACGGGTGGATGCTCTTAAAAAAATACAGGTTCCAAATCTTGTTTTGCAGTCAGGGAGTGAAATTCAGAGGAATGAAGTGACTTGCCAGGGATCATACAAGGAAGTATATGGAGCAGAGCCTGTTCCTTCAGACCTAGTTAAGGTCTGTAGCCACAAATCTGACCACATCCTGAAATAGGAGGGAGTAAAAAGTAGTAAGCATTATATTATAAGGTGAAATGTGTATAGTTACCCAATATAGGATCAATTATTAAAGCCCTGAAGACATTTGCAGACCAGAGCAGTAGCTCTGTGATTTACTTCATCTAGACCTCATGGTCTGATTGTAGCATTGATATCACTCAGCTGGAGAGAGAAGTCAGTGAAGCAAAGCTTCATTTTTGCTTTCATTATTTATGTTAGTGTTGGCCTGTTTGTTCCTGGGAGGCACAACTCTACCTGGAGCAGTCATTCATCATCTAGTAATCTTACTTGATACTTCCTTTGGAAGAAATGCCCTATGTCTCCAAAGATCAGAAGTGTTGGTATTTGGCAGGCAGAAAACTTCTGCTCTAAAGCTCTCTTTTGCTTTTGGATTTTCATCCCATTATACTGGATCAGTTGTCCTGCTGAATTAACTGGTAAAAATCACTATTTTCCTTTTTTCCTTTGCTTTCTTGAATTTTTTTCCTCCATCCCCAAATGACTGACTTCAACAACAAATAAATGTCAAGAAGTGACAGAAAATGATAGTAACAAATGCAATAACTATAATAATTAAATCATTGGCCTTCAGCTGAGTTCATGCAGCTCCCAAAGCAGCCAAGGTTCGCCAGCCACCACAGTACTTGAAGCAGTGGATGGCAGGGTAAGGGGGAAAAGGCAAGCTGTGCTTGGACTCCACGCTGACTGCCTCCTTTCCTCCCTGCTTCCCTCTCCTGCTTCCTTGCATGGCAAGGAGAGCTAAGCTAGGCCAAGCAGACCTTCCCTTGCCCCAGGAAGGGAATGTTTTCCAGGCAGACAGCCCTGCTGAGGGGTGGCTGCTCGGGGGAGTTCATCGCCACCAGGCAGCCAGCAGCTTTCTCCAGCCTCTGGTATAGTTCTGCACCAACTGCCCAAACAGCAGTGCTGGATAGTCAAGGTTAAAAATGCTGCTGCTGGTGGTGATGGCACATGGTTGCCTGAGGTACGCATCATAAATTGCTTCTGCCTACTTCTTTTGAGAATCAAGGAAATTGTTATTTTTTAATTATTAAAAGAATGCTATTTAAGTTAGGAAGTTGCTAGTTTGAAAAATCAGAAAGAAATGCCATATTTATGTACAACTTAAATTCTGTTCCCCTGTGCTCTGTAATAGAGCTTTAATTACTCAGTCACAAGCTATTATTTCTGTAGGGTTCCTGTCTCATTCAATACAAAAGAGGGCAGAATTAAGGTTGCCTGGGCAACTGTAAATCTGGAGTTTTCTAACACTTGAATACTTGACTTTACAACATGAATAACATTTTTCTTAGTTTTATGTAACTTCAGAATTCATTATCCCTGTCACATACATAATTGCGTGACCATCAATAGCAGGTGTCAGTGAGCAGCAAGGAGAATGGATGTAGGGTCTCCTGCTTTCTGAGAGTGTACAAAGCAAATCGGAGATGGTGTTTTCATATATCCACTGTGTCAGTATGAACAAATGCAGGTTTACCAGCAAGTCTGATTGAACTTTAATATAATGGAGCATTTAAGACTTTTCATGGAAAATAATATATCGTGCTTTTAAAAACAAAATGAGGTTACAAAAATCCTTGCTAATCAGCTTCTGTGTTCTCATTTCCAGGACCTATTAAGATGCAGAGTGTTGACATCAGGAATTTTTGAAACAAGATTCCAAGTAGATAAAGTAAATTTCCAGTAAGTCCATTAGTAATAATTTATTAATATTATACTAATTTTTAACAACTTACTTCAGATGTCTGTGCTCATGTATGCTTGGTATAGTAGCTTTCGGGTTGGAGATGGCTTGTTTGGATTTGGTTTTTCAGTTCTCTTCCTACAGGTAAAGTTGCCTCATGCTTTGCAAAAAGAGCTGAGATTAGTTATATTCGTTAGTGATGCTCTGTTGTGGGTTTGTGGCTGTTTTTACTAACTGGTCCATTGATATAGCACTATAAACTCATACAATACTTTTGGGGATAAGATCTCATCGAAATCAGTGGAAATGCTGCCAAGAGTCAGACTTTGTACAGTGAGAGGAGGAGAGTTAAATGTGTCCCTTCTTCCAGAGGGCTGCAAGCTCTGCATTTGTCCATTTTACACTGTGTTTCTTTAAAACACCCACTATCAGGCTGCTTCCACTCTGTTGACCAGAAAGGTGGCGACACTGATGAGGTAGAGCTGCCCCAAGTCCTTCTCTTTCCAGAGGCACACTGTCCCTGTTATCCTTCAAAATACTCTAAATCCTGCCTTTGTTTGTAGTACAGTAGTTCCAGCCTTACATTGCAGCACTTCTGTGGGCTGGAAAGGCCAACATTTGCCCTGGGAAAGAGCGTATTTCTCATTTCATAGGTTCAGTAGCCTTCTCCTGGCAGAGCAGAGCAGGTAGAGCTGTGCAGCTCTGTGACATGCCACACAGCATCAGCAGAACTCTCTCACCTTCAGGTGGTGTTTTACTGTCACTGTCCTTGGCGCAGTCAGATGCTTAAACTGAATCCTCATGCTGCATGCTTTGTGTGACTTTCCTAGTGCACATAACTGATATAACATCCTATGGCTTTTTAACAGCATGTTTGATGTAGGTGGCCAGAGAGATGAGAGAAGAAAATGGATCCAATGCTTTAATGGTAAGTAAGAATATTCCACATGCTTTATTTTGAACTTGCTCTCTGAGGTGTGAGCAGCTTAGTGTTCGTATTCACAAGTAGTGTGTCACTAATGCATGAGTCCAGTGTTACAGTGTTACTTTCTTCAGCTGTTTTTGACAGTTTGGGGAGTAATGGCAGTGTTACCCCAAGGAGTATATGCTGGGGTAACAGAGATGTTCTTTTCTCACTTCCTTTCTTTCTTTCTTCTGTATGCTCTGCCCAGATGTCACAGCTATCATCTTCGTTGTGGCTTGCAGCAGCTACAACATGGTAATAAGGGAAGACAATAACACAAACAGACTACGGGAATCCCTGGACCTTTTCAAAAGTATCTGGAATAATAGGTAAAACATACCTTGCTTCCCACCCACTTTCCCCAATCTATCTACAGTTCAACTCCTTACAAAATAGGACTCTCCTTATTATATGATCAGATTGTTTATTCAGAAAATGCCCAGGTAGGGCCAGGTAGCAGGGTGTCCCCACGGTGCCTACCCCTTCCCAGTGGGGGCTATGGCACAGGTATGGTGCACAGTGTTTTGCTGCCACTGCCAAAATGGTGCAGAGCATGGGGACAGCTTGGGAAGAGCAAGCTCCCAATGCCAGCTGCCACAAGGGAAGCAGGGGAGACCCCTTCCTGATGTCACCGTGCTCCTTGGCCGAGACTGAGAGCCAAGACTGAGAGCATCCTCCAAATCACATTTTGTCTCCTCCTCAAGTGCAGCAGCAGGAGCAGCTTGCTGTTGGTGTTGCGCTCGATTCACTCGATACCCGTGTGGGCAGCCACTCTCGTAAGACTCGTCTCTGAGAGCGCACGGCTTCTCTGCCTTGTGGGATGATAATTCTGATCTAATCTAATTGTAACTGCTATTAAATTGCCATTCTGCCACAGTGCATGTAAATTATAGTAATGTAACCAAATAGCAATCTGAACAGGTTCCTGGTAGAAGGTAAAAACAATATACAAAATAAGGTAATGAAGTTTTCAGCACATACCTATAAGGATGCTCTCCACTGGGAAGGGATTTAAGGTAGAGAGAAAAGGTGCTGAGCACAAGTCATAGTGATGACAAGGTATTGATTTGGGGACAAAAGAGAGATTGTTTTCTTTTGATCCAACATGTGTCGTACAGTCCACCCTAAAAGGCAGGATATCTCTGTGGATGAACAGTAGTTAAGACAGAGCAGTCTGGGGGGAGGCAGCTTTCCAGTCTTTTGCTTTTGCTTCAGCAAAACCAAACAAAGTAGAAGGTAATGTCTGGTTTTGGACTGCAGTCCTTTTAGGAAATGTCATCCATTTCCCAATTCAGTTTCCAAGGGATAATTTAGAAGGCAATTTTTGAGAAGACTGTTCCCTGCAGCAATGTCTACTGCAGTTTTTATGAATGTATTTACAGGCTCTATAAATACACCCACTAGCACAGGTGCAACCTAATTAAAACAAGAATTTAGGTCATTTTTTTTTCTGTTGCTAAAGGCTTCACTCTATCACTACTTTACTCTCTATCCATGAAGGAATAGCCAGTAAATTCTCTGTTGAAGTGACAGGTTTTTGTTGTGTCAGAGCTAACACAAACATTTGGTTTGGTTTTGACAGGTGGTTACGGACCATTTCTATCATTTTGTTCTTGAATAAACAGGACATGCTGGCTGAAAAAGTCTTGGCAGGGAAATCAAAAATCGAAGATTACTTTCCTGAATACGCACATTATACTGTACCTGAGGATGGTAAGGTTTAAACCACAACAACTACACAGGGATTGGACCTGCTGGCATAGCCCAGCCCATTGTTTCTCTGTCTCTCGCACACACATATGCACAAGCATACTCTTGTGCAAACTGTTGGTCAGGTAAGGAGCATGCCAGCAGCATGCAGCTCGGAGATGCCCCAGCTCAAGCAGGGTCCGAAGGGGTTCTGGCTCCTGGAGGGATGTGGGGAGGACTGCTGGGGGCTTGCTGCAGAGCACCTGCTTTCCCTTGTTTTGGAGCAGCCCACAGTCCGGGGAAAGCAGAGCTGGCAGGCATGCCACTGCTGGGCCTCTTGCAGTGCTGAACTTTGTTAAGGATTCATTACACTTATTTTGCGGCCATTCTTCATCCTCCATCAGCCTTTCAAATACTGAGGGGAAGCTGAGCAGACAAGAGGGAACTTTAATGGAGGAAAATCACATCCATAAATACAAAAAGAGCTGTGACAATGGAGCAATTAGCATGGGTTTGGTTTCTTATCATTTCAAGAAGTACAGTGATTCCTGCACTGCAATAACATATTGTGTGAGTAGACTCTGGTATTATGCCAGGCAGAGGGCTTCCCAAATACCTCAGGTCAGTGTCTAGCAAAAGGGGTAAAACTCACCCTTCCTGCTCACTAGCCTTCTCACTAGCCTGCACTAATGTGATGCCCCTGGTGTAGTTCTTGCAGCCAGCTGCTGGAAAAGGCTTTCATTCTCCATTAGCCATCAACAACAGCCTAGGAAATAGAAGTGAAGATGGTGATAAGCTATTTTCAGCTTTCATTCGAGTCTGGAATTTCAGGAGTGTGATGCTGAATTTCAGGTGGAGAGGATAAATAAATTGTCCTAAAATCTGAGTTTACCTGACACAAGTTTTATAATGCTAAGGACTTTCAGAAGAAACCTTCTGTCACCATCACCCAAATTTCCCTCTCCCAGATATGCACAACATAGGTACAGAGTTTGGGTAAATGTTCAGTGTTTTTTGTATTGAGCCAGTTGTCAGAATAAAGTAGCTTTTGGTGTTTTTTAGCAGGATTTAACAGCAGATATGTAGACTGATCCGAAGTACTCACACAGGAAGCAGCTCCCTACTCTTAACCTGTTCGTTTAATCTTTAATTTCAGCTGACATTTAAGAACAGCAGCACTGAACTCTCCGATGCTGCTGATGGTGCTGCTGTCTACCCCTGGCGCTATAGATGAAAAATATATTTCCATATTCTAATAAATTCTGCCCTTCACCATATTAT
Organism: Psittacus erithacus; assembly: GCA_009867235.2. Lineage (NCBI taxonomy): Eukaryota > Metazoa > Chordata > Aves > Psittaciformes > Psittacidae > Psittacus > Psittacus erithacus. The sequence continues at coordinate 18,868 of WYDI02010999.1, read as the reverse complement.
AAGCATCTGATCTGGTATCTTAGATGAAGAGAAATCACACTGAAGGGAAATAATGAGGTTATCTCTTTACTGTATTGTTCTTTACACTTACAGTTGTTACATGGCCTAGATAGAGATGACTTCATCTGCTGACAGTACTGACTAATGAGTCTCCTACTTGACAAGAATTTAATCTAAGGACCCTTGATGGGCAGCATTTCTAAGTATTCTGCTGACTTGGGGCCTGGAAATAATATATATATATATAAAATGTATGTGTATACATGCATTAGATATATACACATATATGTATTTCATATATATGTATATGTATTAAAATATCTTTTGATGCTGTTATTTTTTTCAGGTGTAATCTTGGATTAACCATTTTTAAACCCAAATTCCTGTCTGCAGAAGCTTTATTCTGGAGATGCGGCTCTGCAGAAACTGAACAGCTCAGCTGCTTTTTCCAGTTGTATTTTCTGATAAAAGCTAAACCATAACTCACTTGTTTGGTATCTTTGTGAACAAACTTGTGGGTCTTAGTAAGCCCCTTTATGATACAACCAATGACATTGTTGCAACAACTTCAGCAACTTTCAGGTTCTTAAAATACGTTGAATGCATGGTCAGGTTTTACAGTACCCTTCCATTGTAGAATTACCTATTGGGAATCTCCTGTGGATATTTATCATTGTAGTTTTGTCTTGAAGGACTACATCCTCCTTACTAGATCTTGTATTATGAAAAGTAGATGACTGTTTGCTTTTCATGTTTCTGATGTCTCTTATTTTTAATTGAACAGCAACACCAGATGCAGGAGAAGACCCCAAAGTCACAAGAGCCAAGTTCTTCATCCGGGATGAGTTTTTAGTGAGTAATTTTGGTCTTATGTGTGATTCCATCATAGGAAATACTGGCAGATGGTGCAGTTTATTTAGGGAAAACTGATGGGGTTTTTCAGAAGGCTAGAGGAGAGGAGAATGGCAATTCTCCGACTCTTTTCAGCTGTCCATCTTGCAGTGCTTGCACATTTTGATGCCCAGCTTTATATGAAGTCACCTGCCCTGCACAGTGTCACAGCAAGTAAGTGCTGGTGCTGAAAACGGTTATGTGACCTCCTGCTTGTTTCCAGGCTTGGTGTAGGTACCAGCAGCCCTCACTTTCTATGCAGGGGGACAATGCCAATCACTATTCTCTTTGCCAGTTAGTGAGATTTTCTGAGGTTGTCTTTATCTGTAAGATGCTGCTGGCTGTTGCCTTGAATGTTTATTTTGTGTATCAGTCCACTCCATGTTTAAGCATATAGGCTGGGTTTCTTTATCCTGCATTCCTCCAAGGGCTTTGGCAGTGGTCAGCTGGCAAGAGAGAATGAACAAAAAAGCAGATCTTATCTTTAAATAAGATTCCTGCTGTGCCAGGTAGGAGATTTGCCTCACCCCAGGACTGGTGTCATGGCCCTACTGAGGAAACATAAAAATGTTTCCCTGTCTGGTCACAGTTATTCTTGCAGTTAAGGTTTCCTCCCAAGCCCGAGCTGAAGGGCTCTTGTCTATATTTTGCAGATGCAAGCAGTTATCAGGCACATGCTCACATCCTGTTGGAAACAGAGGGCTCAATCCAGTATCACTTGAGCGAAATCATAGAATCATTTAGTTTGAAAGAGACCTTTAAGATCATCGAGTCCAATCGTTAACATAGCAGTGCCAAGTCCATCACCTACAGCTTCACTCATATAGAGTTGTTCTCACAGTGTGAAGCAGTATCAGGGACCAGAACCAAAGAAGCTCATTCATCCTGCCCTTCTGGTACAGACTTTATGGGAGTATTTGAGAGAGCAAATTTAATCATTAGAGTTAAGAATTTTAAAGTCATGATGCTTTTACAAATATTGTTAGGATTTACAACTGTTGCTGTAACAGGTAAGAAAGAAGCAATTATCTGTGTTCATACTTTGGGGATTTCCATTCACCATTTTAACCTTCTGGATTCCAAGGAAAAATGTCAGATTGTGCTTCATTAACATAGGACTTAGCAAAGAAAAGCACTGCTTCAAGCCAGATCTCTCTTGTGGTCATGCTGAAATACTGTGAAGCAGGTGACTGTCTCCAGTTTGGAAGGAGAGTCCAATAGAACCAAATTATGGGAAAAACCAAGGTGAAACTCCTTTATCTATTTTCAGTAGTTAATAAAAACTCATCAAGGGTGAGGTCCTTCCCTGCCATGACTCACTGGCATTGCAGAAAGAGGCCACCTATGAAGCAGGTAGGGAGAGGAGGGGTGGTAGGCATTGTGACCAGATGAAACACTGTGGGCTACGGCATCCCTTTGCACCACAGATGCTGGGGCAGAAGTGTTAGGGCTGGGGTCAGCACCCGCCAGCCATCAGACAGCCCCTGGGGCTCAGGTGTGGGGCCAAAGTGCAGCCAAAAAGCTTTTGCCCCTTTCCCTGTGGGCACCACAAGGTCTGGCAGGGAGCATCTCCTTCATAAACAATGCTCATGTGTCTCTCCTCTGGGTTTGTGTTTGGTTTCTTAGCATAAAGAAACAAGGGGGTGTAGTCATTTGAACAGTTGCTTTAAACTCTTAGGCTGTTTGAAACTGAAGTCTTGCAGGTGAGGTTTTTCCACTCCAGGGAGTGGCCTAAACAACCCGTCTGCACCCTGAGTAATGAAGGCCATACACGGACCCAGCGGGGAGAGTGAGGTGGATGAAGGCTGAGTAGAAACAGTGCTTTCCAGTTTCATAGGGTCATAGAATCACAGAATGGTTTGGGCTGGAAGGGACAGACCTTAAACATCATATTGTTCCAACTCCCTGCCATGGGCAGGGGCACCTTCCGCTAGACCAGGTTGCTCAAAGCCCCACGCAACCTGGCCTGAACACTGCCGGGGATGGGGCAGCCACAGTTTCTCTGGGCAACCTGTGCCAGGGCCTCACCACCTTCACAGTAATGAACTTCGTCCTAATACCTAATATAAATCTACCCTCTTTCAGTTTAAACCCATTACTCCTTGTCTAATCCTTACATGCCCTTTTAAAAAGTCCTCTACAGATTTTTCATAGGCCCCCTTTAATACTGGAAGCTGCTCTAAGGTCTCCTCAGAGCCTTTTCTTTTCCAGGCTGAACAAGCCCAACTCTCAGCCTTTCTTTGTAGGAGAGGTCAGGCCCAAAAGGCTGAGGTTTCAGAAATGAAGGGACAGAGGGTACAGAGAAGGGCTCTGATGTCCTTAGCCAGGTGCAAGGAAGATAAGGTATTTTCTACCTATGGCTTTCTTTGCTTTTTATATTTCTTTTAAGTCTCTTCATTTGCAACCTTTTCCTTGTCCCACTTTGTTACATTTTCAGACATGATTCAGAGAAATCTGGTTTTATTCATTTATAAGCTTTATTGCAGTTTTTATCATGGTAGCAGGATTGCATTAAGGTGTAGATATGTGTGAAAATCACCACCATGGTGCTGCACCCCATATTAAGACTCTACCTGGCTCTAGGCACTGGTACTGGCAAATTTAAAGCATGTAATTAGAAGAATTTTGGAAGGAGGTTAAATATAAACGTATTTCCAACAACTGTTGGTGCACGTTAGCGTATGAGTATGAGGAGGGCAAAATATATCAGCTTCTGATTTCAGGATTGGTGTGCAGCATTGGGTTTTAGCAATAACCCAGGGCATATTATTATTTCCTTCTGAATGAGTGCTAATTAACACACTACTGTTCAAAATGAATTTTGAGTAGGGCTGAAAATACTGCATTTCCCTCACAATGCTGTCGGGACCAAAAACACCTTACTGTTTTGAAAATACAACCTTTGGCATGCCTTACATATAACCATGTGTCGCCAGTACATTGTGGGCAACTTACTATGTTAGTGGAATCAGTGCGTGACAAACACAAGCAAACATTTAATGAAAGAACACTTATTTTGCTGAAATATAAGAAAAAGATGGAACATGGGGTCAGTAGAGTGATGTGCTCCCTACTGCCCGCACCTGGGTGGCACTGATAGCGTTCATACATTGCCCCTCACTGTCAGCATGTAACGTTTCGTCCTAGAAAGAGCTCATCAGAGTGGGAGTCTGATCCCCCTCTCACATCCTTACAGTGCATAACTGCATGTTAACAGAGTTTCAGTATTTTGCCACCATTGCAGCAACCTTTCTTTTTTCTTGTTTCATTATTGTTCATGCTTCAAATGTGGTCTGAACAACTTGCCCATCGGTTGAATACACTGTTGAATTAACATTTTTCATGAGGGTAAGCTTTGAACTAGGTGTTGAATATAGCTTAGTAAGGAGAAAATAATTGTTGGCATACATGTGGAACACCCCCTGTTGAATTAGTGTTGAATATTTAATGCTACTGAGGTTGCCTGAAAAAACCTGTAATTTCTTGTAGATCTAGTAATGTAAATCATGGCTTCTAAATGTCTGTAGTTTTGCATATTTGTAGCTGCAGGTATTTAAAAGGTCAATCCTATACGTAAAATAAACCACTGTATTAAAAATACATACTGTAGCCAGAGAGAGAAAAAACACTGTCTTTTGTTGTTCAGCCAGTATAATTTGTAATAAAATCAGGAAAAGTATTTATACATATTATTAATCCAAGAACTGACCTACTTCCATATAACATTCCTTATATGTCCTTCAAGATAATGATCTAGAATGGATTTTTATTTATCAGTCCTATAGTAACACAAGATAACACAGGTGAAGTGATGCGGGAGACTTAAGTTAGCGGCGTACAAGAGTGTGCAGCAGCCTTGCAAATTTTCATGATCTGATTTTTACTGGATTTGTGTGTGGTTTATTATTTTGTGGGAATCAGATCGCTCTGGTGGTAATTCCAGCATGTTCTGGCCTCAGTAATGGTATCAAGTCTTAATGGGTACTCAAAGTGAAGGTAATGCCAGGGACCTTCAGCTTCCAGAAGCAGAAGGATGCTGTTCTCTGCCACTCCTGGTTTTCAGTTTTGTGTTGCTGCTTTAAAAATAGGAGCACAGAAATTTGCCACATGATGGCACCAAAAAAAGGAAGAGACAATAATTCCTGGGACAGCTGCACGGCAGACCGCAGTGCTGCTGGCAGCAGCACACATCAGCTGCACAGTGATGTGCAAATGGTAACAGCTTGTGCAGATGATGACAGCATCAGCGGCTCTTACAAAGTACGAATACACTGACCCTGCAGTAGTATCCTGGACCTTTTTTAGTCTTCATTTCAAATTTGTGATTCACATTGGACCAGACCACAGACTTCACTTCTTTTTGTTTATTTAATAATCTATATAGAGAGTTTTCCAGGTTTCTTTGTACCCCATAAATGTATAGAAATTTCTCATGGCACGGCACCTGACGCTTTCTTTTCCCTTCACTTTTTCCACAGAGGATAAGTACGGCAAGCGGAGACGGACGGCATTATTGCTACCCCCACTTTACATGTGCAGTGGACACAGAAAATATCCGCAGAGTGTTCAACGACTGTCGAGACATCATTCAAAGGATGCATCTCCGCCAGTACGAACTCTTGTGAGGGGGCTCACCGTGGAACCTGTGGTTTTAAATTCTTTGCTCCTTACTCTTTCTCTTGATACTACCCCATACAGGGTGGAGGAATATACTATAGAAATGTCAGTCTCTTCACTTTGTTTACTTTAATTATTTAACCTTAAAGCTGATTTGAAGCAAGTTTGGGTTGGTTTTTCTTCATGCTTTTTGGGACTATTTTTGTGCTTTATTTTGACATGCCACTTCTTCGTCATTCCACTAAGCCCTTCGGCTACCTCTGTTCCCGTAGGTTTTGTGTTTTTAACTGAACGCGACCTGCTAAATTTTTTCCAGCAGGTTAACGTCAGTGCAAACTGGTATGTCAGCTGGATGACACTAAAGTCATAGCTTATCCCTCTGTGTGGATTTCCTTTTTAACATGACATTGAAGAGTACTTGATGGGTGAAAAAAAAAGATTAATGCACTTTGTATCAGGTTATTAAATACTGTTGAGGAAGTAGACACACAATGTAGCAGCACCACAATATTTATTACTCTGTCACAGTTTTTAGCATTTCTGAGTTGCAGGTCAACTGATAAAGTGACCTCCTCTTTTAAGCCGTTACTGGCGCAGGAAGTAGAGTAGATGATGAGAGGAAAAGTGAAGACAAAGCAATTTTTCTGGGGTTTTGGAGCTAAGTGTCTCTGCACACCTCAGGCATTTGAATTACAGCTACTTTTCAGCCTGCTGCATCTAGGCAGAAACTTTACCACCCTCACTTATGTTATTTGTGCTGTCCACAAATGATCCTTTTAGTTCAGATCATTCTTGGACAACAGTCCTCTCCCTATATATATTTTTTTGTTTTACTGCTGGTTTATTATATTGTACAGACTGTAAAATGTAATATTATTTTGTACAACTTTATTGAAGAAAAATACTTGTAGAAGATCTTTGTGCCTTGATTATGGCTGTACCTGTAAAATGAGCTAAGATGTAAGTATGTTTTTGATTGCGCTGTACAGCTTGATGTCAACCTTACCTGCAGCAGTGACTGGAGGTAAGAACTTTATCTGTAGAGTTTAGGGGTTTTTTTCTGGTTTATATAAAAATGCTCTTTAGTATAAAATTATAAATTATGCAAATTAACCACTTACCTTTCCAAGTAAGGTATTACAGTCACCGGATGTTGCAGCAAACATGCCTTTCTCTTTTGAAGTCTCAGCTTTAAAACATTGGAATTCATTCAAGTGTCCAAATTGCAACCTGGTGTTGTTTTAATGGGAACTAAGGATTTCAGTTTCTTCTTTTTTCCTTCCGATTTTGAAAATATGTTTGGTAATTCTTTGGTCATTCATAGAACTTCACAATTGCACAGACCGATTGTGAATGTGTAAAGCACCATTATATAGAGCTCTTCAATCTTTGTACCAACAGCGGCTTTCATTGTGCAAGTAAATAGCAAGAAAGAAGAAAAAAAAACCTATAAAAAGGTGTATGAACCCTTGTGTCTGGCCTAAGAGAATTACAAGATGACATTTTTATTTCTCTTTTAATAAAGAGACACATTAGAAAATTGTTTTATTTTAAATATTGTAGAATCAAAATGTGTGACTATTTCTCAAACTTGAATAATTTATGCAAATGACATTCTCAAAACAAGTTGTGGTACAGTACAATATATAAAAGCAAGAATTGCTGTAGCAATAAGGCATGTCCTTTTTAGTAACTATAACACTGCTTTATATTTTCTACATAGGTGTTTTATGTCTGTGACTATATACTTTTCCTGTGTCCAAGATAACCTGTACAAATGTCTAAAATTACAGTTGCAATAACAGAAACCTAGAGAAGTGTTAGACTACATTACTTTATAGAATGTTTTACCACACTTCGGACCATTCCCCGACTTTGTTTTACATTTAGGGAGAGATTAAGATCTAACAACAAACACATGCCCCACACATTGGCATATAAATCAGCAGGTTTGATTAACTTCTTAGTATAAGCATTATTACTAGTTATAAACCCCAATCAGTCACCTTTTTAAATTTAGAGTACAAGTGAATTGAAAACTTGTTTCTATTGGATGCTACACAATCCCATTTTAGATACTGTGACCATTTCTTCGTCCCAGAAATGTGTATACTTTGATATCTGTACACTCAAATTTAGTCATCAGATAATTTCCAGAAAGTGACAGGCTGGGTGGAATAAGCTAATAAAAACAAAATTCCCAAAAGCAAAGATTTTCTCTCTTCCCGTGCCAAAGAAAGTAATAGAGTGACTAACAAAAACTAGTCTTGTCTTTAAAACAGGCCCCAATCCAGGAGTTCAGGTCAGATCTCCCAGCCTCTGCAGGAATGCCAGCAGGAACACTGGTCCTGGTGTGAAACAGTCCCTCTGGTTCTTTTAGGGTGGGTGGGGAGAAGCAGTAGCTTTGTCACATCTTCCCTCACACTCAGCATGTGAAGATGCTGACCTCCACCTCTCCACAGAGGGCCAGTGCAGTTCAAATTGTGACTCTACAATAAAGTGAAAAGAACGTGGCCGCCCAGCAGGAATCCAAAATACGGTGCATTCCTATCCCTATTTGTCCATAGACTGAGGGCCAAGGCATAGGATAATGTTACTGCAGCTGTATTTGACCTTCCTTCTTGCAGAAGATCGGCAACAGGAGGGCCCCTCACCACACAGATCTCTGGGATGCAATAGGGCCCTCTTTTTTTAAGCTCATCATAGCACACCTTTTTAAAAAGAGCAGCTTGAGGTGTCACCCTATTTTTTTTTTAAGCAGGTTTCAAGTGTGTATATCAGCAAACTGGATCCACGAGCTTCTCTCTGTTGTTGTCTGGTAGATGATAACTGCAAATTGTAGTCAGCTAACAACTTAATGTGTTGGGAACTGGAAGATTTCTTGTCCCAAACCCCAGTCCCTTACATACAACATCCTAACAAGGTTATGGAGATCCACGTCTCTCCACGCTGATGTGTCTAGTTTCTGCCTGACCCTAACAAACAGCAGTATGTCATTGGAAGGGCCATGCAGCAATAAAACAGAAACATTTCCAGTTTGCAGGACTGAACCTCCACCAGGGTAAGACACTAGTGCAGACAAGTGATGAGGCTATAGGATTTACATAATGTACAGTTACACTTTTAATATACATATTTGATACAAAAATTATAGCAGGAAAAGGACTCATTTGATTGTCGAATACAGTATTTTTGTACAGCATGAAACACTCCTTTCAGTTAATTATTTATCCTGTAGTAGTCATATCAGCTGTATAGGACTTCTATGGTATGTGTAAATGCAACCTGCCTTCAGACTAGCAATCAAATTAGGTCATTTGCTGGCATGAATATAGTCTGATGTTTGACTGTTCTCAGCTTTGGTATTTCAGTGACTGAATGCAGATGTCTGGCTCTTCATACTGCTTTATGCTTACTGATTAAATGCTGAGCAAAATAAAATGGTGGAGTGAGAAGCTGAAAATGAGCTAGTATCAGGATTACAAGCAGAGCACCTGCTGCACAGTATATAGTAAAGACTCTGCTCTCATATGGAAGGAAGCATTTTTGGAGGGAGAAGTCTGTCGGTGTTATGCTGCCCTGGAAAAGAAATGAAGACTGTCACTTTGCTGTTACAGTGGTTCTGAATCAGGAGTAAACACCACAACTGTCAGCTCTCCAATTTCTAAATTCTGTGTTGGGTGGTAAGGGTTGGGGCCAGTTTCCTAGTACCAGTGCCTTCTCCAGGAGGCTGAAGAGTCCATACCTTGCAGTGCTGGGCACTACCTGGAATAGTCACCAGGCCAACATTAGCCCAGGGGCCAATCTTCCCTCTATTCCATCTAGCGTAAACAGAGAGCTGGGCTCCTCATCTGATCTGCCTTCAAGAGAAGCCTAACTTTAGCTGCTGTAAACGCACCTGGAAGGAGCCTTCCCAGGCTGAACTTAGGTTTTGTGAATGTGCTCCTTCCTCCCTCCAAACCCTCCTCCTACCCAGTACATGCTGCAAAAAACACGTTGGCTAATCCAAATTGTGAACGCGAACGTCAACAACAAAGAACTCCACCGGGTTTTGGCTTGACTTTGCAGTTCAAATTAAAGTTTACAACGGAGCAAGACTGAAAAGAGTAGTGAAGATGATGCAACTTTAATTAGCCAACCTCTTGTTTTGCAGTGAAGATGCACTGTCTGGCGTGTGCAGAGAGCATGTGTAGTTTTGAAGGCAGCTACTCTCAGGAATATGGAATAAACAGAACTACTTTCAACAAGAAGTATTAACAGTTGCATAAAATGAAGTTTGGGGTTATCTGTGTATTAAGCAGCCTAAACTCAACAGCAGTAAAAAAAATATACATGAAAGATTTCCTCCCCCAAGTCACAGACTACTCTGTAAGCAGATGGTAGGTTTTGCTTCTTACTCCAAATTTCTAGGAGTTCTGTTTTGTTTTTTGAACTGGGGAACTAATTGATTTACCTCTTTAAGGATATACAGAGCACTGGAACTGCCTGTGAGAGCATAACCAACACACTGTACAAAATGTGAATTGCAAAGGGGGAGGCAGACTATTGGCATGTGACAAACGTTTTCACCCTGTGAAGCGGTTTAATGCACAAGTTTGGAAACCACCATCACCGCAAGAGAGAGTTTGAGGTGGAGACGGTCTTGTTTTCATAGTTGGTAAACCAACCAAGCCAAACTAGTCTTTCTACTGTTCCGTGCACAATACTGATTATTTTTACAAGTCAATAGTTTACAATGCACCCTCTTTATAAGAAAATGTTAGATGCTTGTACCCAGATACTAATTAGATCTTTAAGGGCACTGCTTTGTACCACACAGAAGATGTGGCTCCCACAGATGGACTTTCTGAGGTGGATGCAGTGTACTGAGTGGGTTGGGTGGGTAGGCAATTTTTTATTTTTTGTTTTTCCAGGTAGGATCAGTTCAATTCCAGCTGACTGCCATGTTGATTTATTTATGGAAGTTATCTGACAAAAATAAAAACAAATTAAAACTTACCATGATGAAACTAGGGTTGTTTCTATTCCTCCAACTGAATGACGGGACGCTGACTTCTGGGATTTTCCCCGCGTGCAGCACTTCACAAGCACTGTGTGTATGGCCACTGAGAATCAAACGGGGATGAAACCACCATATCAGCTAGAACACAAAAGGATAAAGCACAAAAATTAAGTCATAAAAAGTAAAATGCGCTTAAACCCCTTTTTGTTCCTTCTAACAGAATGAAATTATGGCAATTCTAATATTCTTACAAGGTGTTTCGTGTAAACTTTTGATTTCCAATAAGGTGTGTGTTGATACTGTAATATTAATCATACCCATTGTGCCCCATTTCAAATACTGGACATTGGGACCGTCATTAAAAGAGAGACATTGAGGTACTGGAGCAGGCCCAGAGAAGGGCAACAAAGCTGGTGAAGGACAAGTCTTACAAGGAACAGCTGAGGGAACTGGGGTTGTTTAGTCTGGAGAAGGCTCAGGAGGGACCTTATTGCTCTTTACAACTATCTGAAAGGAGCAAGGAGGTGATTGGTCCCTTCTCCCAAGTAACATGTGACAGGAGAAGAAGTAATGGCCTCAAGCTGCACCAGGGGAGGTTTTAGATTGGATATTAGGAAAATTTCTTCAATGAAAGGGTAATCAGGCATTGGAACAGGCTGCCCAGGGCAGTGGTGGAATCACCATCCCTGGAAGTGTTCAAAAACTGTGTAGATGAGGCCATCAGCAATCTACGCAGTACATAAAATACAAAATGCTAAACTGGAGGGAACAGCACTGTAGCTGACTTACTTAAGAGTACTGGGACTTATGGCCTGTACCTGGGGAAACCCAGGAGAATCCAGGCCATGATCCTCAGGGGAGCAGTTCTAACAGGCAGTCTCTCAAAAGCCTCATTAGAGCAGGAGCAGCTGTGGTCTGTTTTGTCTCAGCTAGCACCTTTTCCAAAATGTTTTAATCTACAGATATCTACACTTGTGTCCCCCATCCACTGATACTCAAGTTTCCAATAAATCAAACCTTTTGTGATGCTTCCTGAGACAGGACATCATACTTCTCTTTAAATGGGATGTTCTTCTCCTCTGGAGAAGCAGAATCTTCTCCAGTGCATTCAGCATCACTTTTCCGATACAGAGGGTAATGCTGGGAGAAATTCAAAGCAAAGATCAATTTTTAATGAGCCAGCCTTTCTGGAACAGTAATAAATACACTAAAAACATGTCAAAGTGTTGCCTCACCCCACCTCTAACAGACCTGTAGAAGGATGGGTTCTGAAGCTGGAAGCTTTTCCACATCACTGCATCTTTTGTTGGAATCACTTGGTTTCTGTGAATAAAATAAATCCATATACATATTGTCTTCACCTGTGTGTACCACAGGAGCGAGGAGGGGAATTAAACAACACCTACATTTGGGGAGGAGGGGTGTGTTATAAAAAGCAGCATCAGCTCACAGTACAGTGTTTAAACTGTCCACTGTACAAACTTTTAAGAACCTCTGCTGTGGATAGAAAGGGAAATGCTTTAATTCCTCTTTCTGTGTATGCTGTAAATACGGCTGCAGTCTTCCTGAATGCAGGAAGCAACAGCAGAATCTCACTGCACAAACAAAAGCAAACAAGATTTAGGGCAGCCCAAGAGACAGCAGTTAAGAGCCTGGCAATTTTTCCACTGGGAGCTGGTTTCCTGATTGACTGCCAGGTGCAGTCAGTCATGCTGCCTACTGTGCTTCCAGTCAGCCTGTGAAAAAGGGAAGAGGAGTGAAATACAACTAGCAATTGGAATTGATGAAAAGAATACTACAATTAATATATTACCAGAAGATCAAGACAGGACTCCAGTTGAATCAGAAAAGCAAAAGAATAGGCTAGCTGGAAAGATATAAAACAGAACAACATAAATATAAATGCAGGGATTGGTACGTATTGCAAGTCAAAGGGAGGGTTACGGAACTTCTCCCATTCTTTGGAACAAAGGAAATGACACCTCTGATGGGAGCACTGTCAAGGAAGTTAACCCCATTAAAGCAAAGCAACACAGTTAATAGGTTAAAATGTTAGGAGGCAAATGAGAAGAAGATCTGGTAACGAGCAGCAATATGAATGTGAATTTTTCAGGAGAGTCTTAGTTACATCCTGACTGCTGCTGCAGTATCAGTATTGCCACTGCAGCAGCCGAGCTGCTGGCTATAATTGGATCTTTAATAAACCCTTACCTGCTGGGAGCAATTCAGTTTGTGAGAAAGCGCCACAAGTTTTGCCTCTGTGGTACGGCAGAGAGTACAGCCATCACCCTCCATGGCTACGCTGTTCACCAGGACAAAGCTGGAAAATACCAAGGAGTGAGCAAAAGGAAGCAGGGAAGACAGGAAAGCATTTGCTATTCATGCACATGTGTGGGATAAACTTCAGTTCATAAAATGCAAGTATTCTAAAGTCAGACAAAGCTCAACAGAACAGCTTCTGAAGCCACGTGCTATAAATCCTCTTTTGAGTATCCATATTGTACCTGTTTTTCTACCTGGTAGGCTCCTTTATGATGAGTTGTTTACTAAGTTGCACAACATACTATATGCTAGGCTTCATGTTCACATCTCGATCTTTTTTATATTATAACAATTACTTAAGTGGCATTCTAGTGGAACATTAGAAGCCACTAAACTGAATTCTGAAGGAACAGAGAACTTGCATCTCTCCCCACATACATTTTAGACTTCAGAACCATAATTTTCAACACTCAGTTTCTTCAGAACTGAAAAGCAAAACAACGCTGCATGCGGCTGGCCCCCCTGAACAAACTTAGCTTCATACTTTGTGGTTTCTCACACAGAAAACAGGATTTTATTTAGAACTTGTGCCACAAGATTCATACCTATTTAATCATTTAGGAGCTGAGATAAATTCCCACTTCAATTCAGTATGTGTTATTGACATAAATGAATTGAATGCTTCCACTTAAGAGATATTGGTCAAAACTAAAAAAAAATCAGCTCTTTTTTAGCAAATTTTTTACTACAAGTTTGTTGTAAAATAGTTTAGGAATATTTCATTAATAATGCAGCTCATCTGTTAATACGTATGATACCAGACATTCAGTCAGCAACTGCATGCAAGAATTCTGCTGCACTGCTTTGTCAAAGGGGACACGGAGATATTCCTTAATATATATTTTTTAAAACAGCTGCAATACGTATTTAGGGGAGCCTGCACCATCTGACAATAAACAATAGCGTTATACTAAGCAGTCACAAAGCTCTTCCTAAAATGACACACCCTTTCTAGACCTTTCAGAATATTCTTAACGTTTGCTTAATTAGGGGAACCTGTGTAAACCTGTAGGTTTTGAATCCTACCTTTACATGAGTCATTATAACCTGATGGCACACATGCCGAATGAAGGGAAGACCTGTTGCCACTCTGCATGTATCCGAGGTTTAAAGATAAACGCCTTTCCACAAACCCACTACTGCTTTCCCCCATCGAGTTCCTGCCTTGTATCTACAGTCAACTAAAGGGGCAGAGGGCAGGCACTGCAGCCAGAGACATAACTAAGCTCTGTATGTAACACAGTCTACTCTACGTTAAAACCAGCTTGTGTGCTATTACCCCACCCTGTGGAGAAACTGTGGACAACCAACTATGTTCTCAAATTACTCAAGAGTTAAGTTCTGCAGACTAAAGAAGCTACTAAAATTAATGAAACTCTTAACTTGTAAGTACAGAGAAGATTTGTTTGTGTTTCTTTACTGAATCCTATTCTTCTGTTATGTTTACAATCATGGGTCATTACCAGCTGCAAGGAAGTAAAAAGGTAAAACGGAGAATTTGATCTGGACTCCACAGTAGTTTTTCCATTTAAAAAGATTTGTTCCAAGTTACCCTGCTCAAAGTACAGCTTCCACTCCACATCAAACTGCATGTTGTACAAAGTGTTTCATGTTTAACATATCATGAGCTAGACACAAAGTTAAAAACAAACAAAAAAAAGGCTCTAAGTTAAGCATTCCCATACTATTTCTTTAGAAATCCCACTTCCAGTTGTCATCACCCTGATCTGCTGGCTCAGAAATCACTGCTCTAAACAGTAAAATAAATAAACAAATATACTCACTTTATTCCTTTTCGAGTTATTAGCTTTCCTGAAGTAAAGTTGAAAACCTTTCCAAACCGGTTTACCTTGTAAGTTGTCATTCTGTGTCACAGACAAAAAATACAGCTGAGGTGAGAAACTGGCATTCTAAGTCATCTGACACAGTTGCGTTAGTTTGTACACCACTTGTGCAGCTTGCTGCTTCATTACCCAGATCACATATTCATTTGTTATAACTCACAGGGCTGCTCCAACACCCACTAGTGTAAGCACAGCCATCGTACAGAATTACAGCAGAGCCAGGGCACTTAACGTTCTGTGTCAAGGTATCGGGAAAGGGAATATGCTTAAACTTAACACTTCTCTGACAAGGAGGCCCAACACAAGGAAAAACAGCTTCCAAGCTTCTCTGCCAATGCAGAAAGACCAGCTCTGAAAACTTCACATATGCTCAGAGAAGCTTAAAAGAAGCCTGAAACCTGTTCTGAAATTTATTCCTAAGGTGTACGTGCACAGATGGATACCTTTTAAGGTCTTGCTCTAAATCACAAACCCTTCTAATTTGGTTATGATCAAAAACTTTCCATCTAACCACACAAGAGGTTACTCAGACACAAAACCTGTTACTGTACGCATGCTGACATTTCATTCTTGGCACTTGCATACTCCTTTCACTGACAAGACTTACTCGTAATGAAATCCAATGTCATGATTCCCAACAACAACCACCAGCTCAGTAGAAGCTGGGAACTTAAACATTTTCTGAAATCTCCTGACATCATCTGCCCATGCCTGCATGAAAAAACAAATGGAGAAATTAATGCTGTTCAACAGTTCCAAAGGGGACCACTAATATTGCATTGGGTTTGCATGGCAAGGTTTTGGTAGCAGGGGGGCTGCAGGGTAGCTTCTGTCAGAAGATGCCAGAAGCTTCCCCTGTGTTGAACCAAGCCAATGCCAGCCAGCTCCAAGACAGATCTGCCACTGGCCAAGGCTGAGCCCATCAGCAATGGGTAGGGCCTCTGGGATAAAAGATTTAAGAAGGGAGGAAAATAACCCTGGCAACAGCAATTGCAGCTGTGTCAATATGCAAGAGGAACAGCCCTGCAGACACCAAGGTCAGTGCAGAAGGAGGGGAGAAAGTGCTCCAGGACTTTCTTTGGGCTTATTTTTCTCACTACCCTACTCTGATTTGATTGGTAATAAATTCATTTCCCCAAGCCCATGACAGCAATTGGTGAATAGTCTCTTCATGTCCTTATCTCGACCCATGAGCTTTTTGTTGTATTTTCTTTCCCTCATTCAGCTGAGCATGGGAAGTGACAGAGTGGTGGGCACTTGGTATCCAGCCAGTCAGCCCAACATAGGTATGTAGCATAGATGCACACACAGAGATGTTTACATTTTGTAAGTTTCACATGAGGGGAAAATGTGTCAAGACACTACCAAGAACAAAGGAGAATCACATTTCTACTTCTAAAACACTAGAAACGTCTTCTCCCAGTCGGACAATTGTAGTAATATTAACCAAAGCCTTGCATACCTAGTCTGCTTTCCTGTGTCATCTTTTTCCTTCAAGAAATCCTCATTTTTTGAAATGAGAGCTGTTGATGTCATACCTGAGGTAAGCTCCATTTTCCTTCATCGAAGACATCTCCCAGAATAAAAACAATATCTGGCTGTAGTAACCGTAAGGCAGTTTGGAAAGACCTCTCCATTTGCCATTCCCTGAAAGGAAAATACAGACCCAGGATCTGGATCCTCTACTCTGAACACACAAAAACAGCCTGGCAGGAATGGGAAGATGGCTCCTCCACACTGAAAGCGCTAATATGAAATTCAAGTTACATACTTAGAAATCAGGTTTAAGTACAGTCAGTGACTTTTACCTGGTGGGTATTTCTACCTCAATACAACAGGCCCACCTCATGCAAGAAGTAAGACCAGCTTGTTTATTTTTCATTACAATTCCATAAAGCAGCAATTAATCAGAACAGTGAATTATTGCTCATGCTTAACTATGCTATTGTTTCTGCAGCAAAAGCTTATAATGTTCATCTTATACTACAAACTTAGTACTTTCTGTCAGCATTCTGCTTTTTCTTTTTTGGACTAATAGAAACATGGGTTTGTAGGCATAGGATTAGATTATCCTTGGGTTTAGATGGGATTTTTGCCTCCGATTCTTCTGCTACAAACTTCTACCAGCTTCCTTATCTCTGCAATTAAAGGTATTAACAATTGGGATATCCAAGTTATTTTGGATGCTTCATTTTTAAGGCATTTTATCAAATAGTTACATACTGGAAAAGACTTTCTGACCCATCGACACTCCTCAGGCATCTACACCCACATACTACCTGAACATTCAAGACTCCTCTGCCTCACTAAGCCCCATTTATTAACCTTTCCAACACTGGTTTATTACCCAGCACAGATGCAGATGGGCAAGTCAGAGGCAGCATTCACACTTCTTACAAACACCACATCAGTTTAAACATCTGTCCCATTAGCTACTATTAAAAACTCTAAAACCAGGAGACTGTTAAAGAAAAAACATTATTATTATTACCTTCTTAGTTTATCCAGCCAATGCCCTTTGATTTCACCAAGTAGGTGAGTATCAGCTAAAATTATGGCCTTTAGGACTGAAGTTGAAGTCTCTTTTTTACTCATATGAGCTCCACCTTTCACTTCTGGCCATTGGCATTGAAAAATTACCACATAATAGATTAAAAATTCACAAAATATTAACACTGAGCTGACATAGCACACAAGTTTCAGCAGGAAACAGAGCCTCTTCTTTAAAAGAAGATTCTTCACAGTGGTTGAGCTAGAACTCAGCATTGCAGTACTGGCATAAGACTCTTTCCCAATGGCTCAGTTCTCCTCTCAGGTGAAAACGTTAGGGGTTAGTCAAAGGATCATGTTGGGCTTCATATCAGTACAGAATCCCTGTAGATAAAAACAAATAAAGTATTCATTAAGCCAGCATTCCCTGTGAAAAGCTGTCATGTAAGGCCTACAGCGTTAGATTTGGAAATACTAAATTAACCTAAAAAGCAAAGTTGGTCTTCATCAAGTACACAAATGGCCATGCCACTGAGCGTAGAAATGCACTCTCTTACCAGGACAAAGGCAACCAGTTTAACGCCAGCCTGGATCTTGGTGCATGATGCTTTTTTTAAAACCAGACAATGAAAACACTGTAACCGGGCATCACAGGCAGGTAAAGATAGATCTTAGCTTGAAAAGCAGAACATGAGGATGCGTATCAGCCTGGCCATCGCAATGCCACATATAGCCACTTTCTGGCACAAATCACATAACATGACTACATCAAATGAATGCAATCACCACCTTTAATGCAGCTCATTGTAAAAATCTCCAAGAACCAAAAGCAGTTTACTATGACAGAACAAGTATACCAGAGCTTTCCAGGAACACACGCATGGATACATGACTAGTTAACTAATGCTGCCTCATTTCTAACAAGGGGACAACAAGAAATATCTAAGCCTCAGACACTGTACAGCTGAATTGAAAAATGGGGAAAATAAGCTGAAGTTGGTAAGCTTGCTGTATTTACTGATTACTTCCACCTTGGACAGTTCACAACCCAAACAAGGAACTTGGTTTTTGAAACTACAATATTATTTTCATTTTAAAGGCTAATCCAAAACATATCTCTGATAAGCCACAATTGTAACAGTGCTCATTGACTGCTTCTCTTGTTTACAGGCATTTAACAGAAACTCATTATTCCTGGTGTAAGGAGTAAATACACTTGCACAGTTCTGTTTCTTCTACAGTCCTTGGCAGAAACGCTTTCAAAGTGTAAGTGTCACCAAGAAAAACAAGTATCACACCCAAGTGGACTGAGACACTAGCCCTTTACTTTCAAGTAAAATTACTCAGGTTCAAAACACAGCCTCTCAGGGCTCCAAAGAATCACTTTTTAAAGGTAAACTGTAGCATGGTCACAGTAAAAAAGACTCCAGGAGAGCTATCAAGATGTTACTTCACATGCTCATGTACCAACTTCTAGAGAAACCCACAAAGAAAAGTCTTGTCCCATACCCAAGAATGGGATTGCAATTCTGCTTTCTACAACAGAGAAATTCTGACATAGGACTAATATAGAATCATAGAATAGTTAAGAGGTGGAAAGGACCTTAAGATCATCTAGTTCCAGCCCCCCTGCCGTGGGCAGGGACACCTCCCACTAAACCATGTCACCCAAGGCTCTGTCCAACCTGGCCTTGAACACCGC